>JAADXX010000081.1:0-55845 GCA_023338025.1 Phytopythium oedochilum
AGGATGTAGGATGTATGATGTAGGATGTAGGATGTAGGATGTAGGATGTACGGGCTGGAAGGGTACCTCGTACCAGTTAAGATGTACCAGGTACTCATCTGTATGGTACCTTGTTTCCCCCCAGTGTTTCGCCGCCCAGCCGCTTGAAGCTCGACCGAACCACTCCCTCGCTGCTCTCACGTCCTCCCCCTCCCTCGGACCGATGAAGGCGGCGCGCGCGCTCGGCCGGCGCGCCATCAGCTCGCGCGCGGGCGCGCTGGGCGACAACGTGTTCGCCGAGATCTCGCAGCTGGCGGCGCGCCACGGGGCTGTGAACCTCGGCCAGGGCTTCCCGTCCTTCCACACGCCCGAGTGCGTCCGCCCGCCCGTCCGTCCCCGACGGACGGACTGACTGACTGACTGACTAACCGACTGACGGACCGAATTGCTGGCGCCGCAGATTCGTCAAGCAGGCGGCCGTCGACGCCATCAACGCCAACCACAACCAGTACACGCGCCCGGGCGGCCACGTGGACTACGTGGCCGTGCTGGCCGACATGTACTCGCCGCTCGTGGGCCGCGCGCTGGACCCGATGGCCGAGATCGTCACCTTCAACGGCGCGCAGGAGGGCATCGCGTCGGTCCTAGCGGCGCTCGTCGAGCCGGTGGGTGCCTGCGTGCTCTCCCGGCCTCTCGGCGCGGCTCCAGGCGACTGACGCCGCTCATGTCTGTCCGGGGACGCCAGGACGACGAGGTGGTCGTGTTCGAGCCGTACTTCGACGCGTACAAGACGGTGGCGACGCTGCTGGGCATTAAGACGGTCGGCATCCCACTCGAGCTCGCGCAGGAGAAGCGCGGCGAGTTCGAGAGCCGCGGGGCGCCGGGCGCCGCCGCCTTCTCGTCGCGCGACTTCCGCGTCGACGCGGCCCGGCTCGAGGCCGCCATCACGCCCAGGACCAAGATGGTCGTGCTCAACACGCCGCACAACCCGACGGGCAAGGTCCTGGCGCGCGCCGAGCTCGAGGCCATCGCCGCCGTGCTGCGCAGGCACCCGGACGTGCTCGTGCTCTCGGACGAGGTCTACGAGTTCATGTGCTTCGACGGGCTGCAGCACGAGCGATTCGCCGCGCTGCCCGGCATGTTCGACCGCACCGTCTCGCTCTTCAGCGCCGGCAAGACCTTCTCGTGCACGGGCTGGCGCGTCGGCTACGCCGTGGCGCCCGCGCCGCTCGCCTCGGCCATCACCAAGGCGCACAGCGTCGTGCCCTTCTGCGGCACCACGCCGTTCGAGGTCGCGCTCGCCTCGTGCTTCCAGCAGATCCGGCACAACGGCTACCTGGACGAGCTCCGGGCCACGCTGGAGGTGCGTGCGGCGCGCGTCGACGCGTCGACAAGGGGACCACTGTGTTTCTGTATGTGTCTGTGTATGGACTGAGTGTGCGCGCTGACGGCGTCCGTGTCGATGCGCAGGGCAAGCGCGACCGCCTCGTCGGCGCGCTGCAGGAGGCTGGCTGGCGCCCGATCGTGCCCGAGGGCGGCTACTTCGTGTGCTGCAACGTGTCGAGCCTGCCGTTCCTCCAAGAGTTCGCCGACGTGGAGATTACTCCGTCGCTGCCCAAGCGGGTACGTGTGCCCGACGCCCGCCTGCCGCCGAGATGCATGCGATGGGCGCCTACTAACGAGCTCGGCCCGTCGGAACAGAGCTACCCGGACTACCAGATGGCGTACAAGCTGTGCGAGGAGGCCAAGCTGGCGGTCATCCCCACGTCGCCGTTCTTCAGCCGCCCGGAGAACCTGCTCGCGCCCGGCGTCGTCCGCCTCGCGTTCTGCAAGGACGACGAGACGCTCGACCAAGCCATCCGCATCATCTCGTCGCTCAAAGCGTAGCCAACGCCCCGCCGTGGCTCGGGCCGCCGCTTCAGCCGGGAGAAGCGCTCGTTGACAGCTCCATCAGCAAGTCCATTCTCGCTCTCTCTCTCTCTCTTGTGCTACGTATGCTACAGTCGTACTTTACAGCCCGCCAGAGGCGAGGAACGCGTGCATCTGGCGCGCGGCCGCCTCCGAGATCCACGGCAGCATGCGCCGCCAGTGCATCTCGTTGAACTTCTTGGCCGGGACCTGCTCGGCCGCGAACTTGGCGAACCGGAAGCTCAGCGACAGCGCGCTGCCCGTCGACACGCCCGGGATGGACCGGAAGAACGCCAGGCGCGCCAGGAAGTGGGCGTCCACATCCGGCGCGGAGCGAGCCAAGACGGCGGACGACGCGCTCGAGCGCTGGAGCGACGGCGGGAGGTGATAGCCGGCGTCGCGTTCCTCCCTGTAGACGCAGCCAATGGACGCGGTCAGTTGCACTCGCACAGCAGTCAGAGGAGCAGCAAGGTCGACGGACGTACAATGCGAGGCAATGGAGCGCTTTACAGAGCGCCACGCGGTCCGGAAGCGCGACGACCTTGGCGTTGGGCAGTTGCTGCAGCCGGCCGACGGCTTCAGAGGCTCGTGGCGCATCGTCGCGACCCGACTCGACAGCGACCACCAGCCTCTTGAACACTGCAAGCAGCGTGCGGACGCGCGGGTGCGTCTGCGGGTCTCGCCCGGGCTTCTCCGCGACCCAAGCGTCCAGCTCGCGCGTCGACATCCACAGCACCGCCGTTCGCGCACTCAGCAGCGCGTCGGCCTCGAGCGAGTCGTCGATATCGACGCTCGAGTCGGGGCTCTTCGCGTGCACGAGCGTCGAGAAGGACGGAGACGACGCGAACGACGCACTGACGAAGACGCCGAACTCTCTTCGAGGACCTGGCGTTCCGGTGCTGGTGGAGACCGGAGGAGGGGCTCTGCTGCTGATCGTCGGAGTCCCGAGGCCGATCGAAGAAGTCGCGCTACTCGTGCCAGTCGACAGGAGCTGGAAGGAAGGCGGCGCCTCATCTACCGGCTCGTCGTGTCTTGTGGGCGTCGCAGTAGCCACAAAGAGCCGTGACGGCGCAGACCCAGGTTGGGATAGAGGAGCGTACCTGTTGCCAGAGGGAGCTGGGGATAGCGCCAGCAGGCTCGCCTGTCGCCGCTGCTGCAGCTTCTTCAGTGCTCGCTGTCGGTTTGCCTCGATGCGCTCGCGGATCTTCGCAGCGTTCTCTTGTGGAGTCGATGCCGGTGGTTCAATCGCGACGACACTGGTCGATGGCTGCCCCACTCCACTCGAACCCAGTGCGCTCGACAGAGGAGGACCAACCCGCGTCGAGCCAAAAGCGGCCGCGCTCTCCGTCGGTGGTTTGACACTAGAGAGCAGATCAAAGCATGGAGCTTGCTCCCCATCGGCGTCATCGTCGACACCCCGCTCGGGGTCACCGCGTCCCGCCGGCCCGCTAGCCCGCACCACATCGTCAACCACAATCGGCGAAGCTCTGGACGATCCGACCATCAGCGCGCCACTCGCTTCAGGCTCTGGCGAAGCAGCAGCAGCTGCAGGCGTTGGCGCGTTGCTCTCCATCTTGTCCAAGCACGCGCTTATCACCCCGTTGGCCGGGATGGAGCCTCGCTGCCGCGCGCGCCGCAGGAATTCGGGGGTCCCGGGCGACTCGAGCAGCGTCCGCGCGTAGATCGCCCGCATGTCGCCCGGGAGGGAGCCGTCGCGGCGCTTTCGCCGCTTCTTCCCGCCCGCCTGCGTGCTCGGCGACGGCGTCTGCGAGTACAGCAGCTGCGACGAGTCGTTGATGAACGAGTCGTCCTCGGCGTCGGCGTCGCTGTGGCCGTCCTCGTCTCCGTACTCGTCCTCCTGCTCCCCTCGAACGTCCGCCTCGTGCTCGATGAACAGCGACGCCATCGCGCGAAGCTTCCTGCGCTCCAAGCGCTTTTGCGAGCGCTTGACGCGCTTCCTCCACGGAGACTCGCGCTCAGGGGAGGCTCCCGCCGTGTCGATCTCCGCAGGCGACTGCGACGCGTCGTACTTGCGCTTCAGCCGCCGGAACTTGCGGAACTTCTGGGCCGAGTCGTCGTCATCTCTCATGGACAGCAGTAGCGCACTCGGAGACGCGTGGGTCGAGTCGGCGGCTGCTGTCCCTGGCGGCACTCCAGTATGGAGAGGAGCGGCGGCCGAGCGCTTCGGCGTAGACTGCCCACGCGGCTGGAATGTGTGACTGGCGTTCCGGTGGAGCGGGCAGTACGCGAGGAACATCGTGCCGTGCTGCTGATGGTCCTCCGGCGGATCCACCTGCACTAGCTTGTGGTGCGCGAACGAGGCGCAGCTGACGTGGAAGGCCACGAGGCAGCGCTTGTACCCGCACTGGATGACGCCCTTCCCCGTCCGGGAGTGGCAAAGCGAGCAGTCGAGTTCCTCTCGGTCCGGGTCGAGCACGTCCAGAGGTCCGAGCTGCAGCTCCGTGTCGCTCTTGCGGAGCTGCAGCTCTGGGATCCAGAGGAAGCACTGTACGTGGACCCAGTGCCCGCACGCCGTCTGCTTCATCGCGCCGCCGCGGAGCGGACACAAGTGGCACTTGAGCTGGGCAGGACGCGAAGCCGACCCGGAAGCGAGGCCCGCGCTCGAGCAGGCGTCGCAGAACCAGCTCCCCTCGGGCAGACTCGCGACTCCGTAGCAGAACTGGTGGACGGCGACCTCGCAGCCATCGCAAAAGACGATCGGGTCGTCGTCGAACGACTCGGCCTCGCGGCAGATGGAGCACGCGTCGTCTTCCCTCTGCGTGGCCCTCGGCATCTCCTGGCGGCGGCTTGAGCTGGTAGCGATCTCCGTTGGGCCGGCCTTCTTGGGCACCACCGCATCGGGACTGTGCGTTGTCAGATCGACAATGTCCGCTGGGATCCCTCCGCACCGACTCGTCGGGGTCACGGCGTTGACTTCTCCACGGAGCGGCATCGAGCCACGCGGCTCCTTGTCGGTCGTGAGGTCGATGCACTCGCGCTGTCGGTCTTGGACGTCGTTGATTCTCGGCTCTGAGGACGCAGCTGCGCCGTTATCTCGCACAGAGACACCCTTCTCGGTCGCCGCCGACTCACTGACTGCGTCCTCGTCCACCACTCTCCGCGCAAGTGATCGTCTCGGAGGCGGAGCAGACAGCTCAGCGGCTGAAGCACTAGTCGTCTCGGCAATGCTGACGGCTAGAGGGTTTTGCCCTCTCGCTGTCAGCTCCTGATGGTCGCGCGCTCGCGTCGGATCGGAGAGTAGCGCGCTCAGCGACGGCGGCGGCTCAGGGACGCAGTTGTCCGCCCGGTTGTCAAGCTGCTCGTCGTCGTCAGTCTGATGGAAATCCAACTGGCGAGAGATGCTCAGGCGAGGAAATGTGGGCAGGGTGACAACCGGACCCGACGCCTTGGCGCTCGCCTGACCGGCTTCGTCGTCTCTAGCCATCGACTCGTCGTCAGCGGGAGTCAGCGAGCCCTGAGAGAGCGAGCGTGCCAGTGACCGCAGCTCCTGCAGCTGCTCCAGCAACCGCTCGCCTCGCTGCAGGTCGTCGCTGCTGATCAGCGCGCCTTTCCGATGCTGAGGAGTTGGCGACGGCGCTTTCGCCGCCTTCTTCCCCTTGGATGCCGATACCACCGGTTTCTTACGCACTGGAGACCCGGGATCGTTCGCGAGCGACGCCTTGGACGCGAGGTCCGCGCTCCGTTGGGTCCGCTTGCCCGTCATCCCAGACCCGCTCTCCACCGCGCGCGCGTTTACGTCAGGGCTCGCGTTGTCTGGGACCGGGTCAATGTACTGCGGACTGAAGTGCATGCCCATATCCAGCACCGAGTCGTTCAGGTCGCTGAACGAGTCGTTCGCACTGGCGTTGCGGCGAGGCGACCCGATACTGCCGACGCTGGTATCCGCGGGGTTTTGCCACTCGTAGCTTTGGCTCACACCAACGCCATCTTCGTCGTCTTCGTCGTCGTCCAATACGTCCACGCGATCACTTCCGCGCGCCTGCCCGCCCAACAACATGTGGGACTCCCACGGATCCTCGTCGACGCGGTTGATCTTGCGCACCATCGACAGCAGCACCATCGACCTCCTCGAGTACCCGAGCAAGGAGGACGCTTTCCCGTCGGCCACCGATCGACGGCGGACAAGATGCCTGCGCGGCGCCATGACTGGGTGCAGTAGGTTCCTGTCCGATGAGTTGAACCCGTCGGGGAAGAACTTGGCGGTGGCGATGGACCTCTCAATGTCGTTCAGCTTCCAGCTGTCGTCCAACGAAATGCCGAGCTGATCGTACCGCCGGCGCCCGAACCCGTCGGCGATCTGCTTGCCAGCGACTTTGGATGCCTGGAACTCTGGGATATTCATCTCGAGCCTGGACAACACTGGGCAAATGCCGCTCGGGATCATGCGCGGGCACTTGGAGTACGAGAACTTGTTCTTGAAGGTCGTCAGCGCGCGGCTCACGGTCTTGGCGGCCGATGCGCTGCGCGCGAGTTTCTTCTCTTCGTCGCCCTCGGTCACAAGGATGACGACCTTGCCGACGCGCTTGCGGCCCGTCCGGCCCATCCGCTGGATCATTCGCACGGGAGACGTGAGGGCGTCGAAGGACACGATGAGGTCCACTTCGCCGATGTCCAGACCCTCCTCGGCGATGCACGTCGCCACCAGCACGTTGAACAGTCCCTGGCGGAACTTGTGGACGATCTCCTGCTGCAGCTTCTGCGACTGGCCCTTGTTCTCCTTCTGCTTGCCAGACGTGCCCTGCCCAACAAACTGCTGCACCTTCAGCAGCGGCGCGAGCGGCCGGAGGAGATCCACGATCTCCGTCACGCTCGACCGGTACTGGGTGAACACGATCGCTCGAGTGCTCGAGCCGCCGCTGGCGTGGCGCTGGAAATGCTCGTGCAGCACCTCGCGCAGCTTGATCAGCTTCGGGTGGCTGGGCTGCCCGCCCCCGGCCTCGGAGCCGCCAGCGCCGTTGTTCCCGCCCGTAAGGCTCAGCTCGAGGGCGCGGAACTCGGTCGATTGGAGCATCTCCCGTTTCGACCAGGACAGCCGCGCCCCCTCCTGGCGCTCCTTGACCCAGTTCAGCACGTAGTCCCTGAAGCTGCTCAGTCCGTGGACTGTCAGCAGGTTCTTGGCGTGCAGCAGGCTGATGAGCAGCGCCAAGTCGCTCTCCGCGCTCCGGTTGGCGTCGTAGGACGGGCTCTCGCGGAACTTATCGCGCGCCTGGAGCACGTACCAGCGAGTGAGCTTGTCCGGGTCGCGGTGCTGGATGACGTTCGCCTGGACCAGTCGGTGCACGCAGCGCTGGAAGACCTTCATCAGCAGCGCCTTGACGTCCGTGATGTTGCTGCTGAGGCGGCAGACGATCACCTCCTCCTGGCGCGCGTGCGTGTACTTCTTGACGTCGGTGTCGTCGGCCGAGCGGCTCTCGATGTGCGAGATGCGCAGGTTCGAGACGACGTCCTGGATGACGTCGAACTTGGCGCCGGGCGTGGCCGACAGCGCGAGCACACGGAAGAAGGGCGTCTCGCGCTCGATCTCGCGCAGCACGCAGCAGTAGGCGTAGTTGCCCGTCGCGCGGTGCGCCTCGTCGACCACGAGGCAGACGACCTGGTCGGCGCGGCACACGCCGTGGCGCAGGTCGTTCTGCATGCTCTGCGGCGTGCAGAAGAAGACGCGCTTGGACTTCCAGAGCACCTTGCGCACCGCGGGCGCGACGCTGCCCTGGAGCTCGGCCGTGTCGGCCTGCGGGACGCCCATGACCTCGTGGCAGGCGCGGATCTGCTGCGCCACGAGCGGCTTGGTGGGCGCCATGAACACGACCTTGCCGCGCGGGAACCACCGGTAGAAGTTGTACATGACGACGGCCGCGATGAGCGTCTTGCCGAGCCCCGTGGGCAGCGACACGAGCGTGTTGTGGTACAGCGCCTTCTCCGCGATGGCCAGCTGGTACTCGCGCACCGGGTAGTTGGTCGGGTACACGAACTCGTGCACCGCCGCGTAGTCCACCTCCGGGTACCGCGACCGGTTGGCCACGTCCAGGTACCGCTGCTTGGCCTCGCGGTCCTCGCCCTTGGCTGTCAGCTGCGGATCTATTGGCTGTTGTGTTGGCTGCTGTTGCTGCTGATGATCCGTGACGACAGGCCGAGCGGTAAGCCCTGGCGGTCGGGAAGGAGGAGCGCGCTGCTGCTGCCGTGGCGGCCCGCCGAATGAGATGGTCGACTGCACCGTCTTCTTCGCGGGTCTGGGCGCCTCGGCGGCCGCTGGGAGCGCCGCGGGAGCCGCGTACGTCTGTCCGCGGGGCGTGCCGCAGACCCGACAGGCCGCGCGCGCCGCCGCGTTCTGCAGCGTGCAGGAGCGGCAGGCCCAGTCCGGAGCCGGGGACGGAGCCGGAGCATGAGCTGTAGCCGGAGCCGGAGCCGGGGCCGCCGCCTGCAGGTGCCGCGCCTCGATGTCGGCGATCTCGCACAGCAGCGCGTCGTCCCAGTCGTCGTCCTCCATGCCGAATGGGGCATTCATTGCCGATGCTGCATGTCGGTCAAAAGTGTATATTTCGTCCAATCACGCTACTTTTCGCCAATTTTCAGCCAATCAACAGTCGGATAGACCTAGGAGAAACGCCACACTGTTCGAACAGCGCTTCTTCCTCTGGACAATCGACTGATCGACCGACCGACCGACCGACCGACCGACCGGCCATGGCGAGCGGCGTGCTGTGCCGCTACTTCTTCCAGGAGACGCTGGCGGAGCTCGAGGGCGGCGGGCCGCTGGAGGCGCGCGCGTCGGCGCTCATGCTGTCGGCGCGCCCGACGCTGGCCGAGCTGCGCCGGCGCTTCCCGTTCGAGGGCCGGCACCACTTCCGGCTGCGGATCCCGGCCGCGCCTTCTTCCACCTCCACCTCCGGCGGCGACTACTGCTGGCTCGACCTGCTGGACGCGGACGCGGCGCTGCCGCCGGACCGGCGCGGCGAGGTGCTCGTCAAGGTGCTGCAGCTGTCGCCCGAGCCGGCGGCGGGCGAGCCGGACGAGCGCGTCGACGTGCGCGAGGACGTGCAGTTCGCCGCCTTTTTCCGGTCGCAGCAGCAACAAGCGCAGCAGCAACAAGCGCAGCAGCAGCAAGCGCAGCAGCAACAAGCGCCGCGCCAGGCGCCGCAGGACGCGGCCGGCGTGCTTTTCGGCGTCAAGAAGGCGCTCGCGTCCAAGATGAAGCACTCGGCCATGGCGCAGTCCATCCAGAAGCAGTCGGCGCGCGTGTGGGAAAAGGTGGTCGTGACCGTGTCGGCCGGCGGCGGCAATGGCGGCGGCGGCGTCATGAGCGCGCCGCCATCGGCCGCGGCGCTCGAGCAGCTCGCCAAGCTCGCGGCCGCCATGAAGCAGCCGCTGCGCGAGGGCAGCCGCGAGCACGCGGACCTGCTGCAGCGGCTCTGGGCGAGCTGCTTCGACGCGCAGCCGTTCGTGGCGGCCGGGCCGCAGTGGGAGCGCCTCGGCTTCCGCTACGGCGACCCGGCGCGCGAGCTGCAGTGCCTGCTGCCGCTGCAGTGCCTCGCCTTCTTCCACGAGGTGCACCGCGCCGTGGCGCTGCCGATCCTGAGCGACGCAGTGGCCGGTCGCGGGCCGGCAGCGAGCTTCTCGTACGCGCTCGTCGGCGCGCAGCTCGCCTTTGTGCTCGCGGACCTGCTGCAGCTCAAGGACGGCGGCTGCCTCGGGGCCGAGCGGCCCTTCTGGCGCCTGTTCGAGGACCCGATCGCCTTCTTCGAGCTCTTCAGCATCATGTTCCGCGCCTTCGACGCGTCCTGGAAGCTCCACGCGGACCAGACGACCGACGTGCGTGCGCACCTGGGCTACGCCGCCGACTTTGCGCACGAACTGCTGCGCCGGGGGCCCTCGACCGTCGCCGACGTCGTCGAGAGCGCCTACCAGCTGCAGAACTGGTAGGATCGCGCGCTGTCGTGGACTCGGCCGTCCGCTAGGGCGAGCGAGCGAGCGACTGAGCGATCGCCGCTACACTACTCACTCATATGAACTACGCATTGATATCGCTGCTTTCGTGCGCGCAACCCGTCCTCGTCGAGCGTTCAACGGCGCTTGGCCGGCGCTTCCAGCGGAGCAGACAAGAGCGCGCGGACGAGCGCTTCGGTCGACGCGCTCGTGTCCCCGCCGCTGCTCGGCCCGGACGGCTGCAGCCGCGCCAGCAGCCGCTGCCGCTTGCTCTCCGACTGTAGTCGCTCGAAGACCGCGCTCTTCTCGATCGCGTCCTTCTGCACACGTTGACAACGCGATCCTCGGCGTTAGCGATGGCTGCAGAGCGTTAGCGCGGCCGCAGCTCGACGCACCAGCGTCGTGCGATCGAGCGCGCGGGAGATGGTGTCCTTGACGTCGGCGAACACGAAGATCGCCCCGGACGTGGCGACCACGACCACGATGGGGTCGTCTCGTGTTCCGTCGGTCGTCATCTGGGCTGTCGGCGGAGAGAGAGAGAGAGACTGTGAGCGAGCCCAATCCAGATTAACACCGCAGACCGTGGCGTGCGTACCCGTGAACATGCTAGACGCTGGGAGCATGACGCGGAAGTGGATGCGGGTCTCGCTGTCTTTGATCACGTACAGCTGGCCGCTCCACGTGCACGCGACGAGCTGGGATCGGCGAGCGCCAACACAGAGCCATCGATCGGTAAGAGGCCGCTCCTTCGAGCGCTCCACATCTCCACAGCTGGCGTACCACATCGCTGTCGTGTCTGCCGGTATCGAGCGGATCTCGCGATGAAAGACGTAGCTTGTCCAGACTGATGGTCGCTTCCGGGAGCTGGTCAACGGCCACGCAGTGAGCGACGCAACGGTCTTCCAAGTGACCACAGGAGAAGGATAGAGGTCGGACTGACCTGAACGTCCCATAGCTTCTCAAGCGAGGGGGACACGAGCGCCACGCGCTCCCCCATGGCCACGTGCGCCACGTGGCCGGGCACCCCGTCGACCGCGACGCCGTCAACCATGCACGCCATGTCCTCCTTCTCGTCCGAGTGTCCGTTCCACAGCGTCACGCTCCTGGCGCCGTCGTCGTCCAGATCTCCCGCGTCGCCTGCTCGGTCCTGGCCGCAGCTGTAGCAAAAGATCTCACCGGACGTGCACCAGACCAGGAGCACGGGCGACCCGCCGGTCTTGACGAACGGCGCCGAGAACGCGCGCATCGCGTCGATCTCCGCCGCGACCTCGAAGCTCGCTAGCTGTCGGTACCTGCCGACCTGCAGGTAGATTGCAGCTGGCGATGAGACGCCGAGGAGGAGTAGACCCGTGTCCTGCGTCGACGCTACGCACCGCCTCGCTGTCCGAGCCGAAGACCAGGATGCGGCCATCTCGCGTGCCCACAACGAGCTCGTCCCCGATCACCGCGACCGCGCTGGCGTTCAGCGCCACGCTCTGGGGTTCCGTGCATAGGCACAGCGGCAGCAGCGAGTCAGTACAAGGCGGCGCGGCCGCTCGAAGTCGCTGGAAGAGGGAGCGAGACGCACGAACTCGGCCACGGGGCCGAATGGCTCCTCCGTCTCGAGCGACTGGAAGACGAAGCATCTGCCCTCGGACGTCGCGACGACGACTCGCGGCTGCGCACGTCACGTCAGTCAGTCCGCAGCGGTAGATACCAGGCTTAGAGCCTCCTCCATTACGCACCAAAGACGCCGCGTCCGCTTTCCCGGCGCCTGAAGCGCGTTCGTCGACGCAGATGGCCGCCACGGCGCCGTCCAGGCGGCACGCGCGCCACAGCACGAGCTCGTCCGGCGAGACCTGCGGCCGCCGCATGTGAGCGAGAGGCCCCCACAGTATTACCGCCTTTACACCAGCGGCTGGACGCACCTTGAAGACGGCGAGATCGCCCGAGACCGAGCCAAAGACGAGCTCCGTGAGCCCGTCGGCGTCCAGGTCGGCGGCCGCGCGCGCGTTCGGCAGGATGCGGCCGCCCAGCGCCGCCGCGAACGCCGGCGCCAGCTCCAGCTGCGAGTTCAGGTGGCCGCGCAGCGAGTCAGCGCACCGCGTGAGAGCCGCCACAAGCCTCGCGCACGCCGCACCTGCCGCTCCATCACGGCGTCCATCATCACCTTGTACGCGGTTGCTATGATACGCGGTGTGGTGCACACAGACTGGGGTTTTAACAGCACTTTTGTAAAAGTGATCGTATATGCTGATCTGATACTGAACTCAAGTCATCCGATCTTATTTGAGCGATTATTATAAAATTGCCACAATGCAAACGCCGAAAGTCCAGCGCGAGCGGCCACGTAGAGGCTGGGAAGTAAGTGCATTAGCGTTAGCGAAGCGACGGCGCCATGTCCGAGATGCGGCAGCGCGCGGTCCGGAGCGACGTGGACGACGGCGACGCGGCGCAGGACGCGGGGCTCGCGCGCTCGGCGCGGCGCGCGCTCAAGAAGGTGGACGTGTACCCCAAGATGCACGGCGAGTTCAAGGTGCAGACCGAGTTCGGCGCCACGAGTGCGTGCTCTTTGCCGGATGCGCTTGCTGTTGACGAGTAGAGGAGACCGACTGACGGACTGGCGGACCGACCGATCGGCAGTCTCGCTGGTCGCGGGCGTCGTCATGGCCGTGCTCTTCCTCTCGGAGCTGCACGCGTTCCTGCGCGTCGACACGCACGAGCACATGGTCGTGGACTCGTCGCTCGGCGAGAAGCTGCAGGTCAACGTGGACGTGAGCTTTCTGGCCATCAACTGCCGCGGTACGGCCGCGCTCGCACTCCGCTCCCCTCCTCTCCATAGTTGACGAGTCTCACAACCGGCCTTGTTACCCTCCGGGTCGCCGTTCAGACGCGCACATCAACGCGATGGACGTGGCCGGCGAGCTGCAGGTCAACATGCACCAGACGATCGTCAAGACGCGGCTGGACGCGGGCGGGAGCCCAATCGGGCGGCCGATCGCCATGGTGACGCACGCGGGCGACGAGGAGGAGGTCAAGACGGACGTGCCGCCCGGGTACTGCGGCAGCTGCTACGAGGCGACGCACCCGTCCGGCCGCAAGTGCTGCAACACGTGCGAGGACCTGAAGGAGGCCTTCATCGCGAGCGACCTGTCGCTCGAGGACGCCGACCAGAAGGAGCAGTGCGCGCGCGAGAGCCAGCTAGAGGAGAAGCTGGCGCAGGAGGGCGAGGGCTGCCGCTTCTCGGGCAAGATGATGGTCAACCGCGTAGCCGGCAACTTCCACGTCGCGCTTGGCCGCACGTTCCACCGCGACGGCCGCCTCGTGCACCAGTTCCGTCCGGGGCAGGAGCTCGCCTTCAACGCGAGCCACGTCGTCCACAGGTGCGCTCGCTCGCGCCCGCAGCGCTCCATGGACCAGCTGACGGACTCACGCGCGTGCTGAGTGCTGCGTTGCGGTGCAGTCTCTCGTTCGGACAGCCGTACGCGGGAGCCGTCGGCCCGCTGGACGGCGCCACGCAGATCGCCCACAAGTGTGCGTTCAATCGGCTCGGACTGGCTTGCATCTCTCGGCTCGGGTCTGACGGACTATTGTTGACGGTGGTGACTCGGATGCGATGCGGCAGCGGGCGGCGTGTTCCAGTACTACATCAAGGTGGTGCCGACGCTCTATAGCGACAATGAGTCCCCGGAGCTGTCGTACCAGGTGCGTCGCCCTGCTCGGCTGCTTGTTTGGAGCCAGCGAGTCCTTACAGTCGACGGTCGTCGTGCGCAGTTCTCGTTCACCAAGCAGTCCATGTACCTGAACCCGCGCGGGCAAATGTCGGCGCTGCCAGGTCTGTTCTCGATCGCTCTAGCTGCCGATGGCTATCGACCGAGTGAGCGCCTGACCGGTTGCTTGCTGTTCGATGCCTACAGGCGCCTTTTTCGTGTTCGACCTGTCCCCGTTCATGGTTAAGGTGGACAACGACCGCATGCCGCTCACGCACTTCCTCGTCAAGGTCTGCGCCATCATCGGCGGCGTCGTCTCGGTGCGTAGTGTCCGTCTTCCTTGGTCCTCTGTGCGCCTCTCACTCGTCCGCCGCTCGCTCGTTGGTCCTCAAACCCGCCACTTTCGCCGCAGATTGCCGGCTTCGTCGACTCGTTCATGTACAACTCGCTCAACGTGCGGCGCGGCGCCTCGGCGCTCACGTCCAAGCTCGGCTAGCTTATTACAGCTAGCCCATGATCTCATCATGATCCGGACGAGCGACAGCAACGCGTTCTGGCAGGCAGACTCCCTCGCTATAGTGACATTTGCCCCCTGATGAATTCAAAAAGCGTTGCGTGCTGCCCATAACTCTCTTTAGTGACCATCGATCCGGCGCATTTTCACAGTCAGGCGAGAGGATTTCCCGCCGATGGGCGACGTGCCGAACGCGGCCGAGCGCGTGCGCAAGCTGGCGCGCGCGCTGCAGTTCCCGGACGCGCGCGCGCTCAAGTAAACCCGCCGCGCCTCCATCTCCGCCTCCTACTGACCGACTGACCGACTAACTGACGGCGTATGCACTGCCTAAACGCGGCAGCCTCGAGCGCGGGGACGTGCGGGACCTTCTGCGGCTGCTGCACTTCGCGCTGCTGGACTCGTCGCGCGCGCTCGCAGCCTTCCTGCTGGAAAAGGTGCGTGCGTATGGCGCGTGTTGGCCGGTCCGCTGAGCCTTAGGCGCGGCGGCTGACCCTCGCGGCGACAGGGCTACGACCTGCGTGGCAAGACGGACATGCGGTTCGTGGAAGGCGTCTTCCGGCTGCTGCGCGACGAGTTCCGCTACTTCCCGGCGCTCAGCGCGGCACAGTTCCTGTCGCCGCAGTTCGTCGAGCGCCGGCTGCTGCTGGCCGCCGACGCGCTGGCGCTCGCGGCGCGCAAGCGCAAGGAGCTGCAGCGCCAGCGCCGGCAGCAGGACGCCGTGTGGACCCGGCCCAATGGGTGCGGCCGCCGTCGGCGCTCGCCTTGTGCGAGGCGGGGATCGGTCGGGAGCTAACGCGGGCGGGTGGATGGCAGGAGCAAGGCGCCCGCCGCCGCCGTGGACAACCACGTGCTGCCGCCAGAGGTCGTGGACCACGCCGCCGTGCTGCTCGAGCGCCTCAACGCCATGCAGAGCGGGCGGAGCGACGCGGCCAGCGGCAGGCGCGTCCGGGCGTCGCGCGTCCGGCTGCGGGGCGCTCAGGCGTCGGCCAGTAGCGCAGACAAGAGACAAGAGATGCAGACAGACCGCGAGTCCTGGAGCTGGAAGGACGGCGGCAGCGACCAGAGCGTTGGCAGTGGAGGGCGAGGCGACGGACGCCCAGACGTGGCGATCCAGAGCGTCAACGACTCTTTGGGCCCGCCACAAGAAACCGCGCGGTGCTCGAACTCGCAGTCGCAGCCGTCGCCACCTCCTCACCAGCCAAGCGTCGAGCAGGTAAAGCTCTCTCTCTCTCTCTATCGATGCCACTCAACTGCTGACTGGTTGGCTCACTCGCTCCACTCGACCGGCGGCGGTGCTCCAGGCGCTGGCGGCGATCACGCAGCAGCTCGCGGGGCTGTCGGACACGCTCGTGAGCAAGATCTCGAGCGTGGAGGGACGGCTCGAGGCTGTCGAGACGCGCGTCTCGGGTCTGCACGCCTCCTTGTCGCAGCTACAGCAAGAGCAGCGCGCCAGGACGTCGACGTCGCACGAGGCTGAGCGAGTGCCCAGCAGCAACGGCGTCGCCCGGTCTCCTGGAAGCGACGCGTTCGAGAAGCGACGGGCTCATGGGGACAGCGCGTGCGCGTGGCCGCCGCCTCCGGCCATGTTTGAGCGCTACTGACCGCGTCTTGTCTCCTTCCCGACCACCACGAAACGTACTCTAACAGACCGGATGCTGGCTACACCGCCGCCCCCCGTCGCCACCGTCTCATTCCCCCGTCTATCATCCGCGCGCCTCACCCGCCGATGAGGATCATGGGCCGGTTCTTGGCCTTGGAGAGGCCGTACATGTCGCCGTGGCCGCCGAGCGCCTTCTTCTTCCGGCGCACGGCCGCGCGGATGATGCGGTGCAGGTCGTCGGCCGGCAGCCCGAGCCGCAGCGCGTCGCGCAGACTCACCTCCGAGTTGCCGAAGAGGCAGACCTTGAGGCTGCCGTCGGCCGTGAGCCGCAGGCGATTGCACGAGCCGCAGAAGTGCTCGCTCATGGACGTGATGAAGCCGAACTGGCCGCGGGAGCCGGGCACGCGGAAGGCCTTGGCCGTGTCGTTGGGTCCGTCCGGCAGCTTCTCGACGTCCGGGAAGCGCTCGCGGATGAGCTGCAGCATCTCGGCGAACGGCACGAACGTCTCGTCGTCCCAGCGGTTGCTGTCGAAGGGCATCCACTCGATGAAGCGCACGTCCACGGCTCGCTCGCGCGTCCAGGCGACGAAGTCGACCAGCTCGTCCCGGTTGAAGTGGCGCATCACTACACAATTGACCTTGAGCGGCGCGAACCCGAGCGCCTCGGCCGTGTCGATCGCCTCCATGACGCGCTGGAAGCCGCCGGCCGCGCGCCGCGTGATGTGCGCGAACTTGGGCGGCTGCAGCGTGTCCAGACTCACGTTGACGCGGTCCACGCCGGCGCGCTGCAGCGCCTCGAGGTGGCGCGCGAGTGTCAGCCCGTTGGTCGTCACGCCCACCGACTGGATGCCCGGGATGGCGCGCAGCTGGGCCGCGAGCTCGACCAGGTCGCGGCGCAGCAGCGGCTCGCCGCCCGTGAGCCGCACGCGCGTCACGCCCGCGCGCGCGAACACCTGCGCCAGCTGGAGGATCTCGGGCGTCGACAGCAGCGCGTCCGCCGGCTGCAGCGGCACGCCCTCGGCCGGCATGCAGTAGCGGCAGCGCAGGTTGCAGCGCTCCGACAGAGAGATGCGCAGGTACGAGTGGCGCCGCCCGAAGCGGTCCTCCAGCGGCGCCATCTCCTCACTCAGCTCCTCCTCCAGGTCTTCATCTAGCTCCGACCGCTCCACGTCGCGCAGTAGTCGCTGGATGCGCGCCATCGACTGCTCCGCGCTGAGACCCGAGTCGACAGTGTCGTCCTCCGCCGCGCCGGCCGCCAGGAACTGCGCCAGCCGCGGGCCGTCGCGCACGCGGCGCCGCCACTCGGCGCTCGCCTCGCTGCCCATCGCGCGCCGGCCCTTACCCGCTCTATTGACCGCCCCATTGGCCACCCTCTTGGCCGCTTCCCTGGCCGCCACACGCAGCGCCATGGCGACGGAGTGAGAGGAGGGGGGAGAAGTCCGTGTGAATGCGCGACTGCGTCCGTCCTGTGGTGGATGAATGCGCGACCGCGTTCGCACTTAACCGAATGACTAGGTTTTTGTAGGAAGAGGGCGCTCTATTGAAGGAGAATGACTGGACTCCCCACATGGGTACACTTTGGCAACTTGTGAGGGGGTACCATGGATACTCGGACGCCTGCGACTCAGACCTTGCCGTAGTCGTCCTCGAGGCGCTGGCGCAGCAGCAGGCGCTTGACGAGCCGCTCCCAGCGCTTGGCCGCGATGCGCTCGTTCCTCTCGATCGCGCGCTCGATGGTCGCCTGCTGCATGTCGGCGTGCGCGTCGACCAGCACGGCCTCGACCGCCTTGGCGACCACGATCCCGTCCGTCTGGGGCGTCGTCCGGCCCATCGGCCCCTGCCGCTCGAACCCCACGACGGCCTGCGCGTAGTCGACGCCGAGCTGCTTGGCCACCTGCTCGATGCGCGGGAGGCGCAGGTGCACCGCGCCGCGAGGGACGTGCGCCGGGCTCCACACCTCGATGTTGCCGTACTTGTTCTTGGGCAGCACGCCGTCGACCACGGCGGGCGGGACGATCTCGGCCGTCTGCCACCGCCCGAACAGCGCGAGGGACCCCTGTCGACCGCCTCGCCCCGCCCCGATCTCGTCCGCATCAAGCGATTCGTCGCCTCCTTCGTTGCCGCCTCGCTTTGCGTCGCTCGGGTTGTACCACCTGGCTGGCGTCGGCCGCTCGCTGTCCTTGACCTCGCGCCCGAGGCGGCGCCACTTAAACGCCGACTGGATCCGCTGCACGCTCGCGCGAAGGAACACGGGCTCGCCGTTGAACACGCCTACGGCCTTGCGGGGGTAGACGCACTCGAACCGCCCGAGATGCCGCTCCAGGCAGTACACGTGGTGCTTCCGGAACGATTCAAGCGCCGTCGGCATCGCCTCGGACATCTTCATCGCTTGCAGCCGACGCGTCTCGTCGGCCAGCAGTTCGTCGACCTCTGCGAGCGTCATCCCGCCACTATCAAGAGCCTCGAACGGCGTCATGCCAGTGCGACGCTCTACCTGGCGATTTACCTGGGCAACCGCGATGTCGAGCCAGGAATCGGCGAGACGCAGCGTCAGGGTCTTGCTCCAGGCAGTCGCGTAGCGAGACGTGACGTCCAGCACTCGCCCGGTCTCGTAGAGCGCGACTACGTACGAGAACGGCGCGCTCTTCCCCCGCAGCGCCTCCACGTCTCGCGGACGGCCAACAATCCGTCGGACGGCGTCGACATGCGTCCACGTCTTTGTAGATTCATCGAGCACTTCAGTCCACACCCAGTAGAATTGAGGCCTCCGTCGCTGCCAGCTGTCGACGTCTCCATCGACTGCTGGCGGCTCGTCCTCGCCGCTTGCAGCACCGATAGTAGGAGCCAGCGCTGTCCGGAGGCGCTTCTTCCGCTCGTAGTGCTGCCGCCGCCGGTCGGGAAGGCTCGGGCGACCGGTCGCAGTCACCTCGAAGAACGAGGAGCCGGTGCGCACCACCAACGGGTCCAGCGCGCACACGTGGCGGCAATGCAGCCGGAGCGCGCGGCACAGCGTCGTGAACAGCACAGCGAGCTCGTACTCCGCCCCCTTCCGCTCGAAGAACACAGACATGAGGCGCGATTCAGACAGCAGCGGCTTCCGGGACGGAAGACCTTCGTCCTCATTGTCCTCGTCCTCCTCCTCCACTGCGTCCGCGCTGACTGTGAACTCGCGGTGGAACCAGCGCACCAGCAGCTCCAGCGAGTACACCAACGGCCGCGCCTTCATGTCGGTGAAGAAGTCGACCGCGTCACCCGACGTGAGCGACAGCGCCAGTCCTTGCAGCAGCGGTGAGCGGCTGAGCTGGTTCCACTCGAGGTGCAGCGCCAGGAGGACCAGCAGGTGCGCCTGGTGCAGCGCCAGCTCGCGGTCCTTGTCCTGATTGGTCATGCGCACCGCGCGCCGCCGCTTGCGCTTCTTCTCGGCCGCCGCCTGCTCCGCGCGCGCCTCCTGCTCGAGCGACCGGTTCACCTCGGCCCAGTCCACGCGTCCAAGGCCCGCCGATCCCTCCGCCTCGCCGTCGCTGGGCTCCTCTTCCACCTCCTCCTGTGTCGCCGACTCCCACTCGAGCTCGTCCACAGTGTCGTTATTACCTTGGAAGTCGTCGGCGTCAAGCGCCGCGTTCCTCGCGCTATCAGGCGCTTCGGTCTCCGGAGTCCGCTCTTCAGGCGCTTGCGGCGCTGGTTCCGACGCGTCTAGCGTCACCGCAGGCGCAGAATCAGGCGGACGAGACGGAGGGACGTCCTCCCAGTCGACACCGTCGCTCTCCGCGCCGTCCAGCTCCGCGTCCGAGTACAGGAACTCGCCGTCGTCCTCATCCTCCATCGGGTCGGTCTAATGCGGCGGCTCAATGGCTCAATTGTTGCAGTTGGCGTCGTACCGTGATGCAATCGAATAGAGAACCCCAAACCTCAGATATGGCATGCAATGTCGGACTCGACAGCTACTAGCTGTTAGCGAGTGTTGAAGTTCCATGCAACGCGTTCCCTTGACACTCGAGTCCATTGATCGCGAACAAGGCGGCGTCGGAGCCTTCAAGCTATAGAACCGACGCGCAGAGCTCAAGAACGCGGGCGCTTACGCTGCACCGGGACGGGCGAGCCGAGCTCGAGGCAGCGCTCGTACGCGGCCCAGATCGAGTCGGCGATGACGGCGCGGAAGCCGTTCTTCTCGGCGCGGTAGAGCGCGGCCGCCGTCGTGCCGCCAGGGCTCGTGATGGTGTTGCGCAGCACCACGGGGTGCTTGTCCGACGATTGCATGTACAGCGCCGACCCGATCATGGTCTGCTGGACGAGTTTCTGCAGCGGGCAGAGAGAGACACGAGTGAGCACATCTCTTCGCACATCAGCAGCATGGAGACGTACAGTGGCGACCGCGCGAGAGAAGCCCATGTGCACGCCGGCGTCGATCATGGCCTCGGCCACGAGGAAGAAGTAGGCTGGAGACGCAGCGAGAAGTGGGTTAGAGCTGGAGTCTTAGCAATCGAGCAACGCCCGGTTCGCACCAGGTCCGGAGCCCGACAGCGCCGTCGCCATGTCCAGCGCATCCTCGTCCTCAACAAAGACCTTGGATGGGATGACAGATCCACGGTTAATGCCGTCGCAGCAAGCTTCCCATAGTGACGCATTACCTCGAGGCCGAACGACCCGAGAATCCCCTTGGTCTGGCGAGATTGAGATACATCCATGCAACAGTAAAGACGCGAGCCCTATCCGACCCATTCTGCACGATGCGAGACGCACCAGGTCGTGCTGGTCCTCCGTGACCTCGGTCGACTGCGACCACACCGTCATGCCCTCGCCGATCATGGCTGGCGTGTTGGGCATCGTACGGATGACGCGGGTGTCCTCTCCCAAGCCCTGCTGCAGCCCTGAGCCGCATTGCGTAGACACCATTAGACACCGCGACTGTGCCATTCAGCGCATGGAGCTGATCCGCAACGAGCCCCTACTGTCGATGGTGACGCCCGCGACGACCGAAATGACCAGCGCACTGGGCTGCAGCTCCTCCTTGAAGCTTTCCATGACCTGGTCGGCCGCATACGACACGAGCAAATGAGCACAGCTCCCCCAAGAGATTCTATCTCGGAAGTGATGACACGGACATCGTCGAGAACTTGGGGCTTCACCGCGAGCAGAACGGTGTCGGCACCATTGACGGCATTGACGTTGCGGTCGCTGGTCTGGACGCCCATGTCGCGGTACTTCTGGCGCTTCTCTGCAGCTCGTCGGTCAGAGTGAGCCGCGCGCTAAACTACAGCTCCGCAGCCGAAGCGGACGGACAACGCACCCGGGTTCGGGTCGGAGACGACAATGTTGGCCGGGTCGATGAGTCCCTTGGACGCCAGCGCCGTCACGATGGCCTCGGCCATGTTGCCACCGCCGACCACGGCCAGGCGCTTCACGGCTAGCTTCTTGACCGGCTCCGTGCTCAGGCCGCGGGCGGACGCTCCCCTCGCCAGAGAGAACTGCCTCGCGCCGCGCTCCGGAGCGGCGGCCACCGCCAGCGCGCTCCTCTGCGCCGAAAGCAGCCGCGCCGCACCGACTCGGGAGCCCAGCGGAGGTGCCGAGGCCTTGGCTGCGCGCGCCAGTCGCCGCGCGTCACGGCGCAGCAGGTCGGTTGCGCGCTGGGTCGTCTCGCGGCGGAGCATTTCCACTGGGGTTGGCGGCGGAGAAATAATGGAGCTGGTGCGCGAGTGATCTTATGCGACAACCTGTTCAATTGAATACAGTTGGTGAGTATGCAGTTAAAGAGGTAACAATTGCGCAATCTGATCGGACAGGCCTCTTTGAATCGATACCGATCCAGGAGTGTAGCCATGTTTGGGGGTATTTGTATAGCGTTTCCGATCGATAAGCCTTCTAAATATGATATTCATCACGGTTGCTACGACAGTGTATCCGTTGGGATCCCCAACGGCGCCGTCGTCGACCGCGACGATGGTCGACTACTCCCAGTGGCAAGTAAGGCTGCTCGAACCAGCCGCGTGCGTCGCTCATCTCCGGCACCAAGCGCGTGACCCATATAACGCTGGGAGCTCGCGTTCAGAGCGGCGCAGGCCGCGCTGATACACGAGCTGGTCGTTGGGCAGCGGAGTGTCGGCGTCGAGATTGGTGGGGTTTCCACTGCGCGATGCATAAAGACCGCCACAATGAGCTGATCCTAGTCGCGCGCGGTCACGGCCAAGTGCCTAGCGCTGTCGGGGTTCCAGCGACTCACGCTCCTGGACGACGACCATGTCCAACAGCGCTAGTTTCCGACTCAAAACGCGACAAGCTACTGCGCCTATCGCCGCTCGTTCGAGTCAATGGCAGTGGAGGGGACGAGAGTAGTGCCGTTGTGAGTGGCAGTCGACCAGATCAATCTCTGGAGCCAAGTAGGCGTTCCGCTGTCTGCAGAGCTGCGGAGTGCTGGCGCTGTCGTCTGGTATCTGGAAGTGAGGCATATGTTGTTGCAGACACGGTGAGTCGGATGAATTCTCACTTTTCTCTGCGTCTTGCAGCACAAGTTCGGGGTTACAACCCTCGCAATCACAGCGTTTGGAGGCGGTTCGACGCCGTTGATCGCTCTGTCCGACGGGTCGCAACGCGCGACTCTTTCGACGAGGTGCGTCGAGTGGACCGGAGCGTTTCCACTCCGCACACCGATGACCGCCGCCACGGACTCGCAGCGTGTTCGGCCTGTATCGGAAGCGCCTGCCAGCGTCGTACATCTTCTCGCTCGCGCGCTGTTCGTGCTGCTCGATGTCTTCGCGACCGACGAGCGCGGCCGAGTGACTCGAGCGTAGGATGACTCAGCGTGAGGTAGTTGAAGTTCGGCCCAACTTCAACGTCGCCAGCTCGCGCAACACTCACGCAACCATCTCTTCCTGCAACCTTCTCGCGACTCCCATGTTCTTCGTACTTAGGAGGACACCCGAACCACCCAGAAGAGGGCGGTCCGGTATAGTGAAACGCCGTGTAGCGGGCTGCTGCATGGCGTCCCCAACGATGGCGACGCCGACGATGGCGCTGGCGCCGCCGACGCCCGAGGCACCGGACGAGGACGCGGCGTGGGCGCTGGAGCTCGAGGAGGAGCTGGAGCTCGGCGGTGCGTGTTCTGGCCGCGCTGGGCCTCGCTAAACGTGTCTAACGCGCCGTCAAACCGGGTTAACAGGCGACAAGGAGACAGTCGTTGGAGCCTCCGAGCCGCCTCCGCCCGAACGGCGGTCGCTGGCCGGGGAGCTGCCGCTGGAGGTGCTGGTGATCGTCATCAGCTTCGGCCAGGTGGGCCGCGTGTGCAAGGCGTGGAGCCTGGCCGCCATCACACGTACGTGCATCGTCTGCGTCGGGTCTCTCGGATGAGCATCGGGTCTAACGAGCATCGGGTCTAACCCTCGCCCCCTGCAACGCAGTCGGGCGCCGGCGGTTCGTCGCGCGGCTGACGGAGATCCTGCGTGCGCAGACGCCGAGCGCGCCGCTGGTGGCGCTGGACGTCGAGGCGGCGCTGCACGCGTGCTACGGCCAGCGCCTGTCGCTGACCAAGGCGTACGGGCAGAAGGCGCGGCAGCTGCTGTTCAACCTGCGCGACTCGCGCAACGCGGCGCTGCGGGAGCGGCTGCTGTCGGGCGAGCTGCCGGCGCACAGCCTGGTGCGCATGAGCGCGACGGACATGGCCAACCCGCAGCTGGCGCGCCAGCGCAAGGAGTGGATCAAGAAGCGCACGCTCGAGGTCATGCGCGACGACGTGCGCGAGCTCGAGGGCTTCGAGTCGGACCTGTTCGAGTGCCGCGCGTGCGGCAGCTCGCGCACGCGCTACCGCCAGTGGCGCCGCAAGGCCATCGTCGACCGCACGCGCATCATCGTCATCTGCCTGCGCTGTCCGCACCGCTGGGAGCTCTGAGCGTGTCGGCCCGGCCAGTACACTACGGAGGTTAGCTCGACCGTTTAGAGGTTATGGGATGTGGTGGCGAGCTGCTCGGCGCGTGGCGCTCGGCATTGTGGGTCGTCAGAGCGTCTGCGATGAAATCTGCGCGGGACTCGGCAGCGCCGCCGTCTTCGACATCGTCAAGTCGCTCGAGAACTGGCCGCCGCGCTGCTCTAGCCGTCGCCGGGTGTCGTCGAGCTGTTCGACGATGTGCTCGTCCTGGCTGCCCAGTCTCATAAGAGCGCCGAGTATCGAGCAAGAACAAGACAGATGAATAGAGTAAGAGTGCACGAGAGCGGAGCTGTAGCACAACCTGTAGATGATGATGAGACCTCCGCTATCGACTACAGCGTCATAGAAACGAGCATTTGCTAGAAGGCGCCTTGAAGGGGCCATCATCGACGCGGGTACGTGGCGTATACACACGGATAGCAGGGTTCAGACTTCCACGCGCGTCGTGCCAGCTTGGCAACACGTTCACGTTGAAGCGGTTCATGGGAGTGGTCGAACGTCCGCCGAAATGTGCAAATCAATTATAAAGAAAATTCTCACACGATTTTTGTATGAGTGTATTATAATAAATCGTAAATCTGTAAAAACCGGAGTTGCTTTCGACCGGTGGACGCCATGGACGCCATGAACGCCATGGACGCCGCGCGCGACGGCGATTACGAGGACTTTTTCAGCGCGGAGCTGTTCCTGAACCAGGAGTGAGGCCGGCGCGCTTGTGTCTTGTCCCTGCGTCGCATTCGCCCGTCGACTGACGCGCAGACGGGTGCTTGTCGCTGCAGCTACGTGACGCGCGAGTTCGCGGTCGGCGACGGCGTGCGGCAGCAGCTGCTGTGCTCCACGGCGGCTTCGGTGCGCTCGCTCTCTCGCCCGCTCGCGCTGTTGCACGTCGCTGTGGCGCTTCGCTGACCGCGTGACGCCGCCGACAGACCGACCACGACCTGACGGGCCAGGTCGTGTGGCCCGTGTCGGTGCTCCTCGCCTGGTTCCTCGTGTCGCGGAGGGCGGAGCTCGAGGGCAAGACCGTCGTGGAGCTCGGCGCGGGCGCGGGCCTCAGCGGGCTCGTCGCCTCCAAGTTCGCGTGCGTCCTAGTGCTCGTCTGGCTGGTTGATTGGCTGGTTTGTCGGCTGGCTCATCCGGTCGGTCGCGGCTCACGCTCGCTTAATGCTCGCCAACTGGGTCGGCAGCGCGCGGACGGCGCTGACGGACGGGAACGACATCGTGCTCAAGCTGCTGGCCGACAACGCGCGCGAGAACGGGGACAAGGCGCGTCGGGCTGCTGCTCCATTGGTCCCGCGCTCTGCGGCGAGTCTCACCAGCTCTTGCTTCGTGCGCAGTGCGTGGCGCTGCCGCTGCTCTGGGGCGAGCAGGCGAGCGTCGCGGCCTTCGAGGAGCGCTTCCCACACCCAGTGGATGTAATCGTCGGCGCGGACGTGGTGTGCTGGCCCATGCTCGTCAAGCCGATCCTGCAGACGACCAAGCACCTGATGCTGCGCGCGGCCGCGCCGCTCGAGACCGTCTTCTACTGCGGCTTCGTCTGCCGCGCGCAGTCGACGGAGGACCTCTTCTTCCGCGAGGCGCGCGCGTTCGGCTTCCGGCTCGAGCGCATCGCCGCCAGCTCGTTCCTGCCGGACCCGCGGCCGGCCGACGTGACATCGCAGCGCGAGCTGCAGCTGCTCGTGCTGCGCCTCGACCCGAGCGCCGACAACTGGAGCGCGCCCGTCGTCTTCGCGGACGACGAGCTTGTCAACCTGCAGACGGCGTGTTAGAGTGGCGAGTAGGTGCTGCTGCAGCTTGGTATCCGGATAATAGACTCCGAGCTGTGCTCACTACTACTGAAGCCGGGTGGGTTGCCGCGGACAAGATCGCCGAATAAGGTTCAACTCGCTCTGCTTGCATCTTTTCTCCCTGCCTTTCCGCCACTTGCAGACCGGCGGCTTAAGGGAGAGGATGGAGGCGGCTGTCGCAGTATGGAGGCGGCTTGTGAGGCGCGTGGCGGCGGCGGTGCGGCGCGCGGCGCTGTGGGTTGCGCACGCGATGGACGCGTACGGCGGCGCCGCGGTCGTCCCCAATGACAGCGACAGCGACAGCGGCGACTGTTGTGCGGACGACACCGAGACTGGTCAGTATGGAAGCGTCGCGAGAGGAGCGGAGGAGACCGGCGCCGCAGACGAGAGCGATCGGCAGTCGGCGGCGCCAGCGGTGATGACGCTGGGCTCCCGGCTCTCGCGCGCCGCCAGGAGGGCGGGCGAGAAGCTCGCGGAGGCTCGCGACAGGACAAGGGCGCGGCTGTGCGACCGGATCAGCGAGCGCCGCGCGCTGAGGCGCCCTCAGTGCTGAGCTGGAGGCGCCGCTGCTGTCTCTGGTATCGTATCCATTCGTCACCAATGATACGCTACGCTGGACGCGCGCCATGATCGTTTCGTCAGAGTGTTGGTAACTCTCGATACTGTGATTGATGCAGATCAGGAGTGAAGGTCGTCGTGTTGAAGTTGGCGGCAACATCTTCCATTACGCGCGCCAGCAATTGACGGCAGGGCTCCTCGGTGTCATTAAATACACACGTCTACAAGACCGACAAGCCTCCGCCTGCACTCACTCGCTCCGCTACGCTCCGGCTACGCGTCCGAGTAGGCGCCGTCGTCCTCCTCCTCGTCGTCCTCCTCGTCGTCGTAGTACTCGTCGTCGTCGTCCGAGCTCATGGCGGAGGCGCCGCCGGCGACCGCGCGGCTCCGGATCTGCTGCTGCAGCTTGGCCTGCCACACGCGCTCCTGGTACACGGACGTGGCGATGATGCGCTTGGCCGTCGCGTTGTCGACGCTGTTGTCATTGTACGAGATCTGCGACAGCACGGGGCACACGAGCTTGCCGATGGTGCGGCCGAGCATCTCCATGCTGTTGGCCGTCAGGTAGTTGGCCTCTACGCCGAGGAAGCGCAGATCGCGCAGCTTGCCGCTCTCCATCGCGAACAGAATGTGGTGGAAGCTCGAGTCCGTGAGCATGTTGCCGCCCAGACAGAGCTCGACCAGGTGCGGCGCGCAGCCGTCCGCGAGCGCGTGGCACAGACTGCGCAGCCCGTCCTCTCCGATGAAGTTGCGGCGCAGATCCAGGCGCGTGAGCTTCGGACACACCTCGGAGCGCAGCATCTGCGCGACCTTCATCGCGCCGTAGTCGCCGAAGCTGTTCCCGGGCAGGCACAGCTCCTCGAGGTCCGGGCACGACCCGAGCATGAGGTTGCTCAGCAGCACGTCGGCCTCGCCGTCCGCCTCCTCGTTCGTGAACAGGCACGTGATGCCCAGGCGCCGGAGCCGCGAGAAGGCCCTCAGGCGCATCTGCTCGGCCAGCGCCAGCACGATCTGCTCGTGGTCGTCGTGCGTCACGACGAACCGCTGCGGGCAGTCGGTCGCGCGCATCGACAGCTTGCCGAACGTCATGCCCATGGACGAGAGCGACACGATCTCCAGCTGCCGCAGGTTCGAGCACTGCTGCAGCACCGAGAACGGGCCCTGCTTGGTCGCCAGCGCGCGCTGCACCGCGTTGCAGCTCAGTTGTAGCGACGACACCAGCAGCGGCAGCCGCGCGCACGCGCTCCGGTTCACCTGGCGGCTGCGCATGATCTGCACGCCGTCCACGAAGCTCCAGACCATCTTGGCGAGCTCCTCCTCTCCTCGGAACAGCATCATCCCGAGCTCCGTCGGCCCGGACGGCGCGGCCGGCGCGGGCCGGAGGCGCTTGAGCGGCGGCCGGGGCGACGCCGCGTCCATCTGCTGCATCTCCTGGACGCTGCGCTTCTTGTGCGGCATGAGCGCCGAGATGCCTGGGAGGGCGGCAACGCCAGCAGCGGCAGCGGCGGGAGCGGGTGGCAGTGGCAGCGGCGGCATGGTCGGCGGCGCCTGGGCCTGCGCGCCGGCCCCGCGGCGGATCTTCTTGTTGACGATGCCGGCCGTGAGCGCCTGCACGCGGCGCGCGAGGCTGTCGGGGTTCGTGTACTCGAGCATTGAGGCCGAGTGCATGAAGAGCAGCACCTCGAGCTTCCTGGCGAGCGCCCACGTCTTGTCGGCCGCGTTCAGCGCCGCGTCGGCGCTCGCCACCAGCCGCGCGTTGGGCGAGAGCAGCCGCGCGACGCGCGCGAGGATGGCGCGGCGCTGCGGCGCATGCTCGGGCCGCTGCCAGGTCAGCGGCCGCGGCAGCGCCGGCGCGCCGAAGACGGCGTTGTTGGGCGCGACGCCCGGCGGCAGGCGCCGCGCGAGCGCCGCGTCCTCATCCTCCTGCGCCATCGGGCCGCCGCCCAGCAGCGCGCGGGCGTCGCCGCGGTCCATGGGCCACTCGTCCTCGTCCCTGTACCGCACGACGCGAGCCATCGACGGTCGAGAGAGAGAGAGAGAGGAGGCGAGGCGTCTGCGTGTCAGGAGTCGGCGACGACTTGGGCAATGGGCCCGACCGCCGACGATCTCCAGCAGCTCCCTCCGTCGCGGTCGGACACGCGTCGGGTAAAGAAAGTATCGCAGACCGCGACGAGCGAGCGAACTAGCAGCCCACGCTCAAGCTCGAGCTCTCTCTAGACGCAAGGAGGGCGACGCCTTCGGCTCCGTTCGATTGGCTTTGACGCTTGCTTTGTCGCGAAAGCGGCATGCGGCGGCGCTGCGTGACTATACGCCCGCGGATCAGCGCGGTTCGCGGACGGGTCATCCCTCCCGATGGATGCATAAAGGTTAGGAGGGACCCTGTCGCGCGGGACGGGCGACGTGAACAGCAAAGTACCGTGGGCGACGATAGGGGAGGCCAGTTTCCGGCCGTTTCTTCCGGCTGAAATAGTAATAAGACGCGGGTAGGGCTCGTGGTACAGGATAGGGTTCAGGATTGGCTGAAATCGACCCACTTGGGTCAATTGGTGCCGAGAATGTTGCGCGCAGGACAAATGCCAGCGTTGGTCGGTTCGTCAAGCCCCGGTGAACGTCGAGTGTGCAATGCTATTATAGTCGAGGCGCTCTTGCAGGGCAGTGGAGGCGCTATCATGGCGCTATTTCGGCGCTCCTTGGCGCTCGCCAAGTCCCGTTCTGCTGGGATACGAGAAGCATGGTGTCTGCGTTGCTTGAGGTTACGATTGCGTGATCTCAGACGGCCGCGACATTATCGACGCCGCAGGCTTTCCACGAGAATTTGCTACGTACAAGCAGCCAAGCCAAGGGCGAGGCGAGGCAAGACAAGTGTGTATGTGTGTGTGTGGGGGGGCGTGAGTAGCTGCCGGCCACTTGGCGGCGGCGGCAGCAACACGGCCGAGGTCAGCGTGACCGACGAATGGCATCGGCTAAGGTTCAGCGAGGTCGGTCGCCGCGGGTACACGCGTCGAACTGCAACCCGTAACCGTAATAAGTTACAGTGTACCCCCAAATCTCCATGTTCAATGTGGGGTACAGTACCCCCGGAATGCATGTCAAAGAAGGTACCCGAAGTGTCTGCACGAACGATCGCGAAGAAGCAGGCGCATTTGACTTCCATGAGCGCGGCGCGGCGGCGACTCGCGCGCTCGGCCGCGGGCTTCCTGCTGTGCTGTACGCTGCTACTGCTGCTGCTACCGACGGCGGAGGCAGCCGCGGATCCGGTACGTGCTTACGCGCGTCGCTCCTTCCAGCGCACCCGCCGCCTTTGGTGTCAGTTCTGCCGCGGCCAGAGACCTCACCGCGCTGCTTGCCGTCCTCTCAGAGCGACAAGCGACTGGCCGTGCGGACCGACAAAGCGTATCGGAGTGACTACGACTACGACTACGACTATGACTACGACTATGACTACGACTATGACTACGAGTCCGAGAACGAGTCCGAGAACGAGTCCGAGTATGAGAACCAAGAGGACGAAGAAGACGCGCTGGACGGCGACGTGGGTGCCAACGGGCGGTACAACGAGACGACGGCGCTGTACTTGGCGCACGTGACGTCCGTGTCGTACTGCCAGGAGGCGCACGTGCGCGACTGGAGCTGCGGGCCGTGCGCGCTGGTGCCGCCGCTGCAGGACGTGCGCGTGGTGGCAGACGTGCGCGACAACTTCCAGGGCCTCGTGGGCTTCTCAGCGCTCTACGGCGCCGTCGTGGTCGCCTTCCGCGGGAGCATGGACGTGCGCAACTGGGTCGACAACCTCACCTTCTTCAAGAAGCACGTGTACGCGCAGTTCCCCAACGTGTCGGTGCACGAGGGCTTCTACTGGGCGTACCGGTCGGTCGCGGACGCCGTGACGGCGAGCGTCATGGCGCTGCGCAAGCAGCACCCGGACGCGCCGCTGCTGGTCACCGGCCACTCGCTCGGAGGCGCCGTGGCCGCCATCTGCGCGTTCGAGATGAAGTACATCGCCAAGCAGCCCGTGCGCGTGCTGTACACGTTCGGCAAGCCGCGCGTGGGCAACGAGGCCTTCAGCATGCTGCTGCGCAACTCGAGCACCGAGGTGTACCGCGTGACCCACTTCCGCGACGTCGTGCCGCACCTGCCGCCGCAGTTCGTCGGCTTCTACCATACGACCCAAGAGGTGAGGAGGCGTGGCTGGCTGGCTGGCTGGCTGGCAGGAGCGCTCTCGTGTCCCGGATGATCGGTCTCCACTGACGACGCTATCTCTCTCTCTATGCGTGAAGATCTTCTACGACCAGTTCTCGTCGTCGTACCGCAACTGCAGCCGCGAGGACGGCGAGGACGCCGCGTGCTCCAACAGCTGCTCCGTCTTCGGCTGCACGAGCATCGTCGACCACCTCACGTACCTGAACATCACCATGAGCCACCTCATCTGCTGAAAGGCTCCGCAAGAGTTGATAGGTGCTTTGCGGTGCGACGAAATGACATGGTGCGGTTGTGCTTCATCGACTGGGCGTTGACTTGCTATAGCGCGGCGTGGTTTGCGCCGTTTCGAGCGGTTGGAGGGAGCTCTACAAGACCCGGAGGCGGCCAGCAAGTCGCCGCATGAAACTCAACCTCGCGGCGCTTCAACGCGGTCTGGTGCGTCTATTTTCGCCTGCGAACTCGCTGAAGAGGAGATAACGCCGCCGATTTCCGCTTTGGCGCAGCGTGGTGGCGCCCGCGAGCTGTGCGAGCGAACAACCGACCGACCAAGCGATCGCCCAGGCACCGATCGATGAGGAGGTCGCCCGGTCTGAAGCTGCAAGCGGCCGTCGTGCAGGACAACGTCCCGACGGAGGTGTGCGCCGGGGTCTTCATCGGGTCGGTGCACGCCGGGTTCAACGTCGAGGCACTCAAGGAGAAGCGCGTCACCCACGTGCTCAACCTTGCAGGGAACTACACGACGTTCCCGGAGGACTTCACGTACCTGAGCGTCAGTGTCCGCGACAAGGAGCAGTCCAACTTGCTGAGCTGCCTGCCGATCGCCTTGATGTTCATCGACGGCGGCGTCAAGGTCGGCGGCGTCCTGGTGCACTGCTCCGGCGGGCGGTCGCGGTCCCCGGCGGTGGTCATCGCGTACCTCATGGCCAAGAAGAAGCTCTCGTTCCAGGACGCGCACGCTCGAGTCAAGGCGCTCCGCCCTGTCATGGGTCTGAACGCGGGCTTTGAAGAGCAGCTGCGCTGTCTGGAGGCCGCGCACGGCGACGTCTTCGTCGCGAACCAGCTGCTGCTTGAGGCCAAGATGCGCACGCTGAGCCATCAGCTTCGCAGTGGCGAGCTGCTGCACGCTACGGCCGCCCACAAGAAGAAGGCGCTGCGCCACGGGTCCGGCAAGAGTTTCCGGCACACGTCCATGCCTACTGGGGCCTTCCAACTGGCGTTCGACGAGCGAGACATGCTGTGCGGCAAAGTCCCCAGTGGGTTCTGTCTGTCGATGCCGTCGCCCCGGGCGCAGAAGCGGTGCGACTTGAGTGGCGCGATCAGTAGCGACAGCAGTACGTCCGAGTTTATCCCAGCGCTGCGGTCCATGGCCACGGTGTTCGGCTGTCGCGAGTGTGGCACGGGACTGTTCTGCGCGAGTGCCATCCTTCAGCACAAGGCTCACGGACCTGGCAGGAGCGCAGACGGAGCAGAAGCCGAGCCACTCGGCGGGGATCAAGTACACTTGAATACTGACGCCAGTGTGGGCGGAGTTGTTGCTGGCGGCGTTCAGCCAAGTGTTGACGTTGGAACCAACGCGACCAGCGTCGAGGCGGCGGATTCGACCAAGAAGAAGCCGCTGCTGGCGAAGCTGCGCCTTCGGCCTCAGAGTCCGAGCGTGTCGAAGACTACAAGCGATTCGAGAGGGAAGAGCTCAAAGTTGGATGGCGACAAGGGCGGCAGTCCGTTTGGGCCCACTGCTCGTCGCAATGCCGATGGGGCTTGCTCTAGTACCAGTAGTGCGGCGACAGGGCGGCGGCCTGGACTGCTTCAGACCGTGCGCGGTCGGCTCCCTCCCCAACAGAGCAAGTACGACAAGGAGAACAGTGACAACGTGTCTCCATCATCCTCTCGCTCGGCAAGCTCGGAGGAGATGGCCCCCGTACAGAGCAGTCACATCGTGACCTCTCCAGTCACAGCTACTACGTCTGTCTCCTCCTCGCATCGAACGCAGGCGCTGTGGCGCTCCATCGCGACGCTCAAGGCGGCGAAGCGGCATCTGCGGGACGCGATCGACAAGCGCGCGGCCACTCGCACCGAACCGGAAGCCGCTGGACGGGGCAGCAAGTGCGTCGACGGCTCCAGCAGCAAGGACTGTCGGGAAGTCGGAGACGCCGCCTTCCTCAAGGACAACGCTCGGCTGTGGGAGCAGGGGATCCGGCAGATTCTCCAGAGTGGGCTCGCGAGAGACGCAGGCGACACGGCGACCGGTCGAGCAGTGCGGGAGCTCGGCGCACTCTTGGACGCCGACGCGCATGCGCTGGAGGCTGCGCTCGAAGCGCTGGGCGACTGCCAGTCGTGGTTCGTGGAGCCGCAGGCGTGGTTCCTGGACTCGGCGGCCGGCGCTCCGACGGGACAGATCAGCTGTCCGAACAGCGACTGCGAGTCGGTCGTTGGCGAGTGGCATTGGGACGGTGCCAGGTGCGTTGGATGCGGCGATAGTGTCGATATGGTGGGGGTCGATTCACGGTTTGTTGTGTTGGCTGATGGACTGTAGGTGCTCGTGCAACGCGTGGGTACAGCCGGCGTTCGCGATGGACAAGGAGCGTGTGCGCGTGCTCGGCGTGCTGACAGCTCGCTCGAGTCCTCCGTTAGCGGCCGAACGAGCGGCGGACTTGGCAGTGAACAAGCTGAGCCAGACGTGGTGACAGGCGCTGGAGCACACAGAGCCGTTGCCTTAGCAAGAGGAGCTGTCTACTGGATTGAATCAACGTTGGTCTCCCGCTGCTAAAGTTACGTGAACGGTTCAAAGTGCAGCATCTCGCTGTGCGTGTCCTGCAGCAGCGCCGGGTCGTCCAGCGCCAGCTCCGGGGTCGCGACTCGGGCTTTCGGCGGCGACAGTGGCGCTCGGAGCCGTCGTTGGGCTGGCAGCGGCGGCGATGGCGGCGATGCGGCGACCAGAGGCACCAGCTCGCTGTCGTCTCCGAACTCGCTGTCGGTCCAGCAGTAAGACGATGAGTCGATTGGCAGCTTGCCTGCTTGGGCGTGAAGACGTACCCAGCGTTGTCGATGGGCTGCGGTTTGATGCTGGATCGGAGCCGACTCGACTTGCTCTCGAGCTCCTGCGGACCGATCAAAGACATCCGTTCGCTATCGATCTGCCGGATGGACATGGTGGACACGGGGCGTCTCGGCGACGGCGACGGCGACGGCGACGGCGGCAGCGACTCTGGCTGCTCGTCGGCCGGAGACTCGTCACGTCCGTCTTCTTCTCCTTCGCATTCCTCCTCGTAGTTGTTTGGCTCAGGGTCCGCTTGCTGGACCGCCGGGTGCAAGTACGAGGATGCTATTGGCGGCGCTGGAGTGTCTGCGCGGAGGAGGAAGCTCGGCTTGACGTAGCTCTAACACGCACAGTCAGAGCACGGATCAGGTGTTTCGCTGGCCATGTGCATGCACAAGTAGAGCGAGAGACCTGAACGCGCATCCGCCGCTGCCTTGAGAGCCCGTGGACCTGCCGCAGCACCCGCATGAGCCGGTTTCTGCGACCATCCGTGGCTGTCCTTGGCGAATAGAGGGCGACGCACCTCGCTTGTCAAGCGGTTGAGCGCTGCGAGTTCGTCGTTGAACTTGGCGGTCGACGCTCCGCTGAGGTTCGCGTCGCGCAGTAGCGACTCAAAGATGGGCGGCCCAGGGACGAACGCGGCGATTGAAGACACCGCAAAGGACCCGCTAGCAGGTGCGGAGCCCATCATACTGATGGGAGGCATGGTGCTCGAGAACTGGAACGCTTGGGTGTTCGTCCGGCCGGCGTCGTCTGCGACCGGCGCGTTGTAGTTTAGTTGTTGGCCGTAGACGTCCACCGACTGCGACGGCGACCCCGGAGCGTCGCTTGCGCCGCTGACAGGCGGCTGGTACGGCATGGACGCCGCGCGCTTGGGCGATCTCGCCGGCGACGGGATGCTCTGCCCCAATGGTGCTTGGTCCCTCGCCCGGTCCTACGCGACCGCCACTCGTTGTGTCAGACCGCAGTAGACAAAAGGTGACTGACGAGAGCAGACAGCACCACGATCATCGCTTCTCGCTCGGCTTGCTGCTCCAGCGCGCGGTGCGCTCGCTCCGCATCGTGCCGCACGTTCTTCTGCCGGATCTAGAGGGCAGAAGTTGTTAGGGGAGCTTCATCCCGCCCCACCGAGCGAGCCAAGGGCCCGCACCTGCTCTTGCAGCAGCGCCGCGTACTCGCGCTGCTGGCTGGCGCGCTCCTCGCGCTCCCAGGAGCTCGCGCCGTGCAGCACGTTGCGTCTCGCCGCCATGTCCTCGAAGGGGTGCGACAGGTTCGGCTTCAACAACCGCACCATGGGTGTTCGGATAGGTACGATCCGTTACTCTATAGAAACGCCAATATTATATTCGCTCATCACTTGGGACTTGGGGCAGTCATCGTGGACCGCACATCCGCATTCATCCGACTTGCGGGGCGATCCGCACCGCTGGAACGACCGGGAGGAGCGCGTCCTGCTCGGCTAGAGAGACCATGTGGGCGCTTAAGAAGGCGGCGGGTCGCTGCGGTCGCCCGTCGGCCGCGTCTCGGCTCGCGCGGACCGCGTCGGCGTACGCCTCGAGCGGCGGCATCCCCGTCATCTCGCTGGACGACCCGACGGCGGCGCAGGGCGACCACCTGGCCGCCGCGTTCGCCGAGTTCGGCTGCTGCTACCTGACGGGCCACGGCGTGTCTCGCGCGCTCGAGGCGTCCGTCATGGCGAGCGCGCAGTCCTTCTGCGCGCTGCCGGAGGAGACCAAGGAGGCCATCCCGGTCGTGCAGAGCGGCGACGGGTTCACGCGCGGGTTCATCGGCATCGGCAAGGAGAGCGGCAGCGCCGAGCGCGTCGAGGTCAAGGAGGCCTTCTCCTACGGCTTCGAGTGGGAGGACGGGCGCGCGAGCTTCGCCAACGGGCTGCAGGGCCCGAACGTGTGGCCGGCCGAGCGCGACTGGCCCGCGGCCAACCGCCGCGTCATGACCGACTTCTTCGGCAAGATGGTCGGCGCCTCGCGCGCCGTCTCGCGCCACCTCTCGCGCAGTCTGTACGCGGACGAGCGCTTCCTGGACGGCTTCTGCCAGCAGGGAGACACGATCTCCATCATGCGGCTGTTCCACTACTTCCCGTACGCCAAGTACGGGTCCAAGCCCGTGCCCGAGGGCTTCCAGGAGTTCATCGGCTCGAGCCCGCACACGGACTGGGGCTTCCTCACGCTCATCCTGCAGGACCCCGTGGGCGGCCTCCAGGTGCTGCACCGCGACCAGTGGCTCGACGTGCCGTACGTGCCCGGGACGCTCGTGGCCAACGCCGGCGACTACCTGTCGCTCACGACCAACGGCCGGTGTCTGTCGCCCGTGCACCGCGTCGTCGCGGACGACCGCGAGCGGTACTCGATGGTCTTCTTCTACTACCCGGACTTTGACGCCGTCATCCCGTCCGTGGAGGCCGAGGCGCTGCGCATCGGCGGCGGCACGCAGCGCGTCGCGCACGAGAACGCGCGCTTCAACAACCTGCTGGACGGCACCGTGCGCAACGTCGACGGGTCCTTCGGCGAGTACATTATGGACAAGTGGGCCGGCGTCCAGCGCTGATCTCGTGGGTGGAAGGGATAAGACGGCCGTGGGTGCGGTCGAAACAAGCAGTCTTGTTCCCAGCAGAGTGTGTGTGTGTCACGAGCGTCTTATCCCTTGCGCTGCTGCTCGCGCTCGTCCCAGCGCTTGCGGATCTCGGGCGTCATGGCCGCCTTGATGCCCTCGACGAGCGGCGCGTCCTGCCCGAGCTCCTTCTGTCGCAGCCGCAGCACGCGCGTCAGAGTCCGCAGGGCCGTACGGAGTAGCCGACAGCGTCGCGCCAGTAGAGCGAGCGCACCAAAAAGCACTGCGAGTACGTCTTGTACTCGTCCTGACAGCCCACGCGGCCGTCCGCCTTGTGCTGCAGGAATATGTTCTTGTACCACTGGTCGAAGCACTGGTCGTACCTGCGCGGCGGCGATACACGGCAGCAGAGGACGATGAGAGCGACATAAGGCACAGAGACGAGCGGCAGCTCCAGTCGCACGTACGCAGCCTTCTGCTGCCAGCAGCCGGTCTCCTCGGCGCTCGCCGTCGGCGCCTCGGCCGGCGCTCTCTCGGCCATTTTCGTCGTCGATTCACAATTGTAAACGCCGCAGTAGGTACTGACACAAGTGCGCAGTACACGGGAGGTTACATCTGTCCAAGCTATACAAAACCCAAGTGCCTGTGTAACCTTTGAACAACCTAGACAACACGAAAAAGTACCGCGTCGGCCATACAAAAACCATGATAAAATAGTACTCTCTGCTCGCTCGTCACGCGCCTTGGCCCCGCCCGCCGCTCGCGTCGCGAGAGGCTGCGCGCGCAGACTGTCTGGCCGCCGTGTGGATCTGTGGATCATATACTTCCGTCCCGCTCCCCTCCCGCTCCGTCCCGCTCCCGTCCCCCTCTTGTCCCCCCCTGCGCGTCCGTCCGCGCCGAACAACGGCCGAGCAACGGCCGAGGCTAGCTGTAGTGCGCGCGGATGAACTGCGAGTGCGACTGGAAGGACTCGGTGACGGACGGCGGGCCCGACGTCGGGCCCGCCGACATGTGGTGGCCGCTCAGGAAGCACTTGTCGCAGACGCGCTGCGGCTCCGAGAGCGCGAACTTGGGCAGCGAGACGCGGTTGGTCGAGTGCTGGCTGCACACGCTCTGGCCGCAGTTGCGGCAGTGGTGGCGCCGCTTCATGAGCGAGAAGGCGGTCGCGCACACGTGGCAGGACCGCGCCTGCTTCCACCGCGGCGGGAAGGTCGTCTTGGCGCGCGGGCGCCCCGCCTGGCCGCCCAGCGGGTTCGGAGAGATGTTGGGCATGCCGCTCGGCGGCTTGCCCTCCGGGCCGCCCAGGCCGCCGCCGAAGCCGCCCAGCAAGGCCAGGTCGTGCGTCTGGTGCGGGTCGAAGCCCAAGGGCGCGTTGTCGTCCGTCGCGACCGAGATGAGGTCGTTCTCGCGCTCGCGCAGCCGCTGCTCCGTGAGGCTGAGCGACTTGATGTGGTCGCTGCGGCCGCTCATGCTGCCGCGGCCGTTGCCGTAGATCGGGTACTGCGCGTCCTGCGGGCTGTAGAACTTGGGGAACGGCTGCCGCGGCGACGGCCCTGGGCTGCTGTGGCTGCTCATGACAAGGCGGTCGCGCGACACGGCGCGCTGGCTCCGGCCGCCCATGGCCCCCTGCTCGTACTGCAGGCGCTGCATCTGCTGGTACTGCAGCTCGCGCTGCTGCTGCTCGCGCTGCTGCTGCAGCTGCTGCTGCTGCAGGTGGTGGTAGTACGCGAACTCCTCGTCCTCGTCCGCGTCGTCGTAGTACCGCCCGGGCTGCTGCGGCTGGTAGTCGTGCACGTCGTCGAGGATGCTGTGGTGATGCCGGTTGTTGCTGCCGTACGGCAGCTGGTAGTCGCTCACCTCCATGGACGGGTCGCCGTCCTCGTCGTAGAGCTGCATGTCGTCGTCGCCACCGCCGCTGCGGCTGCGTCCGCGGTCGCGGTTGCCGTTGGCGGCCGCGCGCAGCACCTCGAGGATGCGCTCGCCGCACTCGGCTTGGATGGCCAGGTCGATGGGCAGGTGACCGGCGTCGTTGCGCACGTGCACGGCGCGCGGGTTGGCGAAGATGACCTTGACGATGATGTCGGTCGGCGCGCTCTGGTGCATGCAGACCCAGTGCAGCACGGTCATGCCGCTGCCGTCGGTGCGCTGCACGAGCGCGCGCGAGTCGCGCATGGCCGTCAGCAGCGCGTCCCAGTCGCCGTTGATGGCGTGCAGGAACTCGGGGTCCATGGCGAGTGCTAGGCGCTGGCTACCGAGCGCGTACTGGGCTGTCCGAGTGGCCCGCGGGTCGGCGGCGGAGCGGGGCGGGCGGAGATATCCGATAGGCCGCGAGTGAGTGAGTGCACTTGCCACGGCGAGAGTCGCTCGACACACTGACTTCCTCTCTCGCGGCGCTGCCCGCCTGTGCGAGCGGACGACGGGGAGCGCGGCTGTGGATTGGCTGAAAAGCGCCGAGATACTCATTTTGACCAATCATAGATGAGATGGAGGGGGCACAGCGGCCGCAAAGAGAGGCGGCGGGAGGAAGGACACTGGAGGAACGGCACACGGCGGGCATTAGCTACGCCCGAGCAGATCGCGCAGGGCCTCCGAGATCGCGCCGCGGCGGCCACAGAAAGCGCCCGGCAGTCGATGCGCGCGGCGTACAGTGCGGAGGCCACATGTAGTAAACAACGCACATACACGTGTGAGCGGGCAAGCGAGTTCAAGTTTGTCATGTGTCTGTCTGCCAGGCGGACCATCGGCGATTATCCCCCGGTTTTGCGAAATCTGCGCCATCCATTACTTGGTACTTTTCTCGGATTCACTTCCACATGTGAACCCTTTTTTGTAAACGTATATACATCGTTGGGCGTAAAAGTGTACACACTGCGACAGCATTGCACCTTATTTTGAAGCAAGTGCGCGTGTTCCTTCAGTAGTATCTTTAACCTGGGTGACGCGTCCTGCTTGCTCCCCATACTAACGCCTATACGACTGATTGACGACGCCGGCGGCGCGATGGCGGCGGCCGAGGTGAGCGCGCGGGTGCTGCTGGTGGCCGAGAAGCTGCAGCTGCGCGCGCAGGAGGCGCAGCGCAAAGGCAGCGCGGGCGCGGCGGCGGCGCTGGCGGACTCGGCGCGCGACCTGCGGCAGGCCATGGCGCTGATCGCCGAGCAGGCGCACTTGCTGGCCTGTCGGCGCGGCGAGGCGCGGCCCGAGGCGCGGCCCGAGGCGGACGCGGACGAGCTGGCGGCCGCGCTGGCCCGGGTGGAGCGCATGCTGGCCAAAAAGTCGGACGAGATGCGCGCCAAGGGCAACGAGGGCGCCGCGGCGTCGCTGCTGCAGTCCTCGGGCGCCGTCGGCTCCGGCCGCGCGCGCATCGCCGAGCTGCAGCAGCGCGCCGTGGGGCTGCAGGAGCGCTGGGACGCGCTGGCCGGCGTCGTGTCGGGCGACCTGGCGCGGCGGCGGCGGCGCTCGAGCAGCGCGAGGAGCGGCGGCGGGGACGACGCGCCGGACGTGGACGACGAGCTCGAGTACGTGCAGCAGGACCCGGCTATCGCAGCGGCCAGAGAGCTCGTAGCGCTCGAGCGCGTGCTGCGCTCGCGCTTCCCCTCCTGCCGGTCAGCCGACGACTTCGCGGCCGCGATCGACAGCGCAGCGACGCCGGTCGAGACCGCTCAACAGCCGATTTCGGTCGAAGACGCGTCGGAGAAGGCCGGGCTCGCGATGGAGAAGGCGAGGGCCCTCGAGGAGCAGGTGAAGGCGCTGCAAGCCGAGTGCAGTCGGTCGGCGCTGGAGCTGAAGGACGCCAAGGCCCAGCACGCGAGGGAGCTGGCGCTCGCGGAGGAGAGCGAGCAACTGCTTCGCGGCGAGAGCGTGGCGCTGGAGCAGTCGCTGCGGAAGCTCGAGATGGAGTACAACGCTCGTCGGGAGCAGGAGATCGCGCACCTGCAGGCCATCTACGACAGCCAGCGCAAGGCGAACGAGGAGCTCGAGCAGATCCTGAGCGAGAAGGACGACGAAATCGCGAGCCTCAAGAAGAACGCCGTGGCCGACGGTGAGCAGATCGAGAACTTGCGCCATGACGTGGACGCCATGACGCGGAGAAGTGCGCAGAGCCGGGAGGAGCATCGCCGTGAGCTCGAGGAACTGCAGCAGCAGCTTGATCATCACACGGACACTGGCGCACGTGACGAACGTCCAGCAGTCAGCGATCCGACTGCAGAGATCGCATCTCCTGTGGCTCCGACTGTTGCTGTTGCTGAGGAACCATCGACTGAAGTCGTCGCACCCGATGGACTGGAGGTGCTTCAAGCAAGCGTAGAAGAGCTGAACGCTGTGCTCGAGACGCATCAGGCCACCATCGCGTCGTTGCAGCGTGAGCGCGACCAGCTACAGCGCGACGTTGGCCAACTGCAGTCGGCAGTCGCCGAGAAAGAGCTGGGAGCGACCGAGTTGCGCGAAAACCTTGCTCAGCAAGTCTCCAAATGGTCGAAGGAAGTCGACGCGAGAGACGAAACCATCAGCGCGCTGTCTAGTCAGCTCTCGAGCAAGCTCCAGTCCATGTCGGACGCCCATTCAACCGCGATGGAGGCGCTTCGCGACGAGATGAAGACGAATCAAGCTAACCTCGCTTCTGCCAAGTCCGCTCTTGAGCGTAAGGACGCTGAAGTCGCCGGTCTGCTCGCCCAGGTGGCCGAGTTCGAGCGCAAGACAGACAGCTTGAGTCACACGTCGACCGAACTTCAAGAGCTGGCTGCTGCTCTCACTATCAACAGCGGCGAGACGGAACGTCATGTTGTCGAGCGGCTCAAGACAAAGGAGTGGGTGACAGCAAGTGTCTCGGGGCTCGGTGATGCCGTGATCGCGCAGTTTGACGAGCTAATTGCTCTCAAACCCCAAGTGGCGGCGTTGAGTGCACAGAGAACCGAGATCGCAGCCGATATCTCCTCAGTGTCGAAGCTCCTCGCTGAGAGCGTACTACTTCAAGACGATGCTGCTGCTAGCTCCCAGGACATGAAGGCCCAACTCGCCTGGTTGAACAGAGGCATTGCCAAGGCGTGCGCAGCAGAGAAGGAGTTGGCACAGCTGTTCGATGAGCAGAAACGCAAGAGCGAGGATCTCGAGCAGCAGTGCGCACAACTGCGCGTGGACCTGAGCACCTCTGGAGAGGAGAAGGCGGACCTCGAGTCGCTGATATCGTCGCTGAAAGAGCAAGTGGTGTCGCTGAAGCGCGAGCACGCAGAGATGCACAAGCTGACGGACGAGCTGCAAGCGCAGTTGCGCGTCGCTGGCGAGCAGAGGGAAAGTCAGGACGCAGCGACGTCTGACCGAGTGACGGCGCTCGAGAGCGAGCTCGCGGTCGTCCGTGCCGAGTTTGAGCGGTACCGCTCGCGGTCGCACACTGCACTGAAGAAGATGGAGAAGCGCGCCGAGCTGTTGAACGGCATGCGCAAGGAGAACGAGGCGCTGCTTGCTCAAGTGACTGAAAGCGGCGCAGCAAAGGAGGCGGCGGAGCATTCGCTCGCTCGCTTGACTGCCCAGTTCGAGGAGCTGACGCAGTCGCAGCATCTTCTACAGCAGGAGTTCGAGCAGTATGTGGAGGACAAGACCAAGGTGATCGTGTCGCTAGAGGAGAAGCTCCAGCACGTGATGGACGAGCGCGACGCGAGTGTGGCCGAGGCGAGCGATCTGACCGCGCGCCTGGAGATTCTGGAGCAGGAAAAGCTTCCGGTGCTAGAGTCCACGGTCCAAGAGCAGCGGACGGAGCTCGGCAGCGTGAAGGCGTCGCTTGCAACAAAGGAAGCCGCGCTCACAGCTTTGCAGGGCGAGAACAAGGAGATTGAAGCGAAGGCAGCGAGTCTGGAGGCGGAGACCAGTAAGCTCCAGTTGCTGATCCATTCGCTGGAGCAGCAGGCGAAGGAGCAAGCGGAGCTCTCGAGCAACGGCAGTTCTCGCTCGCTCGCTCCGGTTCCCTCTCCGCCTGCCAGCTCGAAGGCGGCGCCGATTGACGTCGAGCGAGCCGAGACACTGGAGAAGGAGATCGCCACGCTCCGACTCTCGCGCGCGTCGCTTGAAGAGGAGGCCTCCGTCTTCCGCGCGGAGCTCATGGCGTTGCAGGAGAAGTTTGCTACTATCAAGGCGGCCCACGCGGAGAAAGTATTCACGCTAGAGGAGCAATGCCGGGTGCTGCAGGCTCAATTGGACGGCCATTCGACGGAGAAGAAGAGCCCAGCAGTTGAGTCTCGGGATAGCGAGGCCATTCGTGCTAGTCGCGAGGAAGCGCTGGCCTTGTCGGCCGAGCTGGACACGCTGAAGCTTCAAATGGAGGCGAAGGACGAGCAGCTTGCGCAGTTGACGCGCGAGGTCGAGACGCTCGAGCACTCGCGAGAAGAACTGCGCACGGAAGTGGCGCTGCTGACTCGAGCAGATGAGAGGTACAAGGAGCAGCTGGATGCGGCGCGAGGGGGCCGGTCAATGAGCGTGGACTCGGAGGACTCTGTGCGAACGGACTCGGGGACCACGAACGACGACAAGGCCAAGAAGAGCGCTGTGCTGATGGAGCAGTCGCTGCGCTACCTCCGAGCAGAGGTGAAGCGGCTTCAAGACGAGGTGCACAGCCTCCGCGAGGAGAAGGAGGCGTGGGAGCACGAGCAGGAGACGCACGAGCTCGAGGAGCTCCAAGAGAGCCGTCTGGCGCTGCAGGCGGAGAAGGAAGGCGTGCTGAAGCAGCAGCAGCGCAAGCAGCTGGTCGCGTCGTTCCAGGAGCTGGTCGATGCGGCCGTCAAGGCGCTGCAGCGGTCCCTTGACGAGCACGAGCACGCGTTCCGCGACGCGTGCGCCTTCCGCGACGCCCATCGCGGCGATTCCTTGTTGGAAGACGCGCTGAAGGCGAGCTTCGCGAGCACGAGCGCGGCGAGAGTCCGTCGCGAGTACGACGAGTGCCTGGTGATGACGAGCGGCGTCGTGATCAAGGCCGGCGCGCGCTTCCAGCTCCCGGTCGTGTGCGCCAAGCAGGGCTGGCGCGTCGTGTGGACCTTCAAAGTGAAGGAGGACGACGCGGACGTGGCCTTCACGCTGACTCGCGACGGCGGCTCGACTGAGAAGAAGACGAAGACGAAGGAGAGCTCGGTTATCGTCGAGCCGCAGCGCGTGGCGTCGCTGTCGGACACGTTTTACGTGGACGCGGACGACACGACGCTGCTGTTCGAGTGGGACAACTCGTTCTCGTGGCTGAACGAGAAGACGCTGGACTACCACGTGTCGATCCAGGAGCCGCTGTCGTCCGAGAAGCAGCAGGTGCGCGTTGAGGAGCGTCGGCTCGAGGCGTACGCGCAGGTTGTTCGCCAAGGACTCGACGTGCTCGCGGTCGAGGCCGACCGCCGCGCGGCTTTGGCGGACGCGCTCGGCCGCCTGGCTCCGTGCGAAGCGGCTCGGAGCGAGAAGCTCGAGCTGCTGGCCGCGTGGAAGGAGGAGGTCGTGCGCGCCAAGGCGGAGATGCAGGAGCGCATGGAGGAGGCCAAGGTGGCGCTGGGCGAGATGCTTCGGCAGCAGGACGAGGCCGAGGACGACGTCAAGCAGCTCAACCGCGTGTGGGCCGACGCGGTGGCCGAGCGGGAGGACGTCGAGATGACGCTCAAGCTGAGCGAGGCGAGCCAGCTCGAGGGGCTCGCGGCGCAGCTGCGAGGGCTGCAGGACGCGCTGGAGCGGCAGCGCGAGGAGCAGAAAGCGCAGCGCGAGTTGGTCGGCAATGGAGACGGAGACGCGGCCGTGCAGGAGGAGCAGGCAGGCAGTGACGCGCCGGCCGAGTGAGCATGTATGTCCTGCGTCGGAAGAGTGTCGAAGCGGTTTGGACAATGATCCGAGCTTACAAGATGGAATCGAGACGGCCGATGCTGCAGCGAACATGCTGAAGCTGTTGGCGAGTGGTGGAAGGCCTTGGCGTCGGCTACTCTCGCGACTGTAGTGACGCCGACCAGAGCAGAGCTCAGGGTTCAATAGCCGCCCTCACAGATATCAGCGTCGCATGGATGGACTGCGAAGTACGTCGAGAGTGATCGATCGATCGATCGGCACGCAGGCGTCTACGCCGCTAGCTACAATTGCTTTCCGTGTTTATATCCCTCCTCTCCGAGAGTACCCACCGGACTCTGGAGCGAGTCACTTGCCGCCCTGCGCCGGCTTATCACCGTCATCACCGCCACCGCCGCCATTGCCGCCAGTGTGGCTGTCACCGCCGCCGTTGTCGATGTTATTGCTGCTGTTGGTGGTCGTGTTCTCGGCTGCGTGGTTAGTGTTGTTCTCGCCAGTGTCGCTGTTGTTGTTGTTGTTGTTGTTGCTGCTGCTGCTGCTCCTGCTGTTGTCATTGCTGCTGGTGGTGTTCTCCTCCCCCTCGTCCTCGTCGACGGCGAGGATCCGGACGACGGCGGGCGGTATCTCGCCGCCAAAGAGCCTTTTGAAGACGCCGACCTGGTCCCAGCAGTGGTGCTGCTCGGCGATGCTGAGATCCTGGAAGACGACGTACGTCGTGACCGTGAAGGTCAGGTCGCTCGACTTGATGGCCATGAGCGCGACGCGCATGGTCGGCGGGCAGTCCTCGGACGCGCAGACCTTCTCGAGCTGCTGCGGAGACGCGATCTCGCCCTGGACGCGCCACTTGGTCAGCATCATCTCGCCGTCCGGCAGGTGCGGCCGCAGCTCGACAATGTCGACGGCGATCGTGGCGAACACGGAGCGGATCAGGTTCCAGAGGCTGATGGCCTCGAGCCGGCCGCGCGCGTCCCACTCGCGCACGCCGACGCCGATGCGGCAGTCCTTGTGCCACACGCGCGCGGCGTCCCCCAGGCTCAGGTACGTCGCGTTCAGCTGCTCCACCATGCCAGTCACGACCTTGGTGCGCTCGCCCAGCAGCTGCTTGACGCCCTCGCGGCTCGTGCGGCTCGCCAGCACGGCCGCCGAGCCCGCCTTGCCCAGCAGCAGCGCCTGCTTCAGGTGCAGGTTCTCGCGCTCCAGCCCGCGCACGTGGTCCTCCAGGTCGGCCAGCCGCGTGTGCTTGGGCGGCGCGCCTCCTCCTCCTCCTCCTCCATTGCCATTGCCGCTGCGCGCGGCCGGCGCCGGCTCCTCCCCGGCGGCCTCTTCCTCCTCCTGCTCCTGCTCCAGCTCCTCCTCCTCGCGCTCCGGTCGCCCGGGCGAGCGCCGCGGCCGCTTGCGCTGCGGACCGGCCGCGAGCATGGCCGTCGAGTCTCGAGCTGGCCTTCTCGCCGAGGGGGAGAGGGGTACGCGCCGCCGGGTACCGGGGGTACGCCGCGGGTTACCGTTCTCCGCCGGCGGCTCCATCTCCCCAAGGTCGCTGCTCAGCAGCTCCGACAGCGCCGCGTACTCGGGGTCGGCGCGCTGCGCGCTTGCAGGCACCGAGGAGGCGGCGGCGGCGGCGGCTGGGTGTGGTGTGGGTGAAGAGGCCGGGGCGGACGGGGGCACCAGGGACGAAGGCGCAGGATGGGCCACCGCGGGGCCGGCCGGGGACGGCGGCGGCGCCATGGTTCGTCTATGTTCTGGAGCGGACACCAGCTCCGAATTCCGTCGTCGGCGACGGGGCAGGCGGGGGGGGGTACACACAAAAGGTTACGCTGAAGGATGGTCGCGCGAAGGTCACGCGAAGAGGTGCAGAAATCCAGTATTTTCAAATACATGCTCGAATCACTTGATTTTATCAAAAACGTGTCCGAAACACCAAGAGGCAAGTGGGTTCACTTCTATGGATTTCGCTGCTTGCAGTTGCTCGCAGGCGGGAGAAACAGAGCTCGCGGTTTTGAGAGCGAAACAAGTGTGCACACGTCAGCGCCTAGGTCGGCCTCGCCTTACGGCTGTTTACATGAGGTACGCGCCGGCGGCGAACACCGTGGCAGTAACGACGCCCAGCGCGTTGATCGACGCGTCGTTCGAGCCGACCGAACCGGCGGTAGAGGACGAGGACGAGGACGACCCCTCAGTGGTGCCCGACGAGCTGTCGGCCGCGACCGCGTCCGTGCCGCTGCCGGTGCTCGACTCCTCGCTCGAGGCCGCCACCGAGGCGTCCGCCTCGCCGCTCGACTCGGTCGTCGAGCCCGTCGCGGCGATGTCCGCCGAGCCTGCGATGTCCAAGCTGCCCGTCGTCGACGCCTCGGTGGTCGTGACGGCCGACGAGCTGGACGCGGCCGTCGATTCCTGCGCGTACACTCCGGCGACGGCGAGCGCAGCGACGAAGGCGACCTGGAAGAACTTCATGGTTGTCGGGGCGGGTGCTTGAGGTGGGTAAGGAAGTGTCGGGGACCGAGCAGATTGGAGAATGAGAGGCAGGCTCGAGCCGTCGCGCGAGGCGGCGGGTGCCCAACAAGATCGGAGAACTCAGAACCCACGTACCGTGGGTTGCAAAAGCGTTCGATGGGTGCAGCTGCAACCACGAGCGGTAGCTCCCTCTCGCGCAAACTGGCTCGCCATACGGTTTCCGTCGCGTCGGGCGGTCGCCGATTGTGCGGCTGTCGCGACCGATTGCCGGAAAGAAGTTCGCTTCGCCTGTCCGCCTCCGACTTGGAGTTTGTATCGAGCCAAGGTGGTGCGGTAGTGGCGCACGCCAGATGCAATGCTTCATGCAGTAATGCATCGTCGTCGCTGAAAGATACGCGCCGAGGTGACAGATCTGTCCACGGAAGCAACCGCGCGATGGTGCAAATGCCATCGAAAACGCTTGCCAAGCCACGACGGACATTGAAATTTTTGCGTGCAAAGCGGTCTCGCCAAGGTATCAAGGCGAGATGCAATGTGTGCCATGCCAGAGGAAGAAGATGGAAAAAGAGGGGACAACGCGACGACGAAGATAAAAATTGCGGAAACTAAGATACACTCACCGCATGGGTACATGATGCATGATGCATGCAAATACCACCAGCGCCCATGGGTACATGATGCATGAATGCAAGTACAACCAGCGCGCACGCTTGGGTGCATTCATCGCACAACGACGCATTCCCTCGGCGAAAGCCCCAGAAATGGTTCGGACAGAGACAGAGGCGAACTTCTTGCGCTTGGTGGAAGTGTTTTATGGTCCGGTTGTACCCGCAGTTGAAGCTGTCATCGTACCGTGTGTACTGGCCAATTTAGTTTCTTGGTGTACAGTTGATAATCTTTAAATTGATTCATATGTTGAAGTTGAAACAGTGACAAAGACGAGGCGCGGGTCTCACTTGCTCGTTGTAAGCAGCGTAACCTTGCGTTTACACCGTAACCGCATCAGCGAGCTCAATGTTTGCGGGAATCAAACCACGGGGGCGGATCGAGCCAACTGGCAGTGCGAGTCTTGTCCTGGCGGCGGAGCGAGCCCCCTTCATCGATGCTGGCCTCCCGAGTCTCCCGCGCCGCGGCGCTGCGTGCGTCGCCGTCGCTGCGCGCATCGCAGCTCGCCTCCCAGCAGCTGGCCCATGTGCGTGGCGTCTTGGTCGCTTCTTGTGTGTGAGTGAGTGTGCGAGCGGTTGGGTTCCTCGGCTCTAACGCGCGCGTGGAGGAGCGCAGAAGTCGACGTTCCGCGTGCTGGGGCTGCAGCAGGTGGCCATCGGCGGCGCGGACAAGGCCGTGCTGAGCGACCTCTGGGTCGACGTCTTCGGGCTCGCCAAGAAGGGGACCTTCCGCAGCGAGAAGGAGAACGTGGACGAGGACATTCTGCAGTGTGGCCGCGGCCCGTTCGCTGTCGAGATCGACATCATGCAGCCCATCAACCCGGACAAGGCGCCCAAGGTGCACGTGCCGCCGCTCAACCACATCGGGCTCTGGATCGACGACCTGCCGGCCGCCGTCGAGACGCTGGCCGCCAAGGGCGTGCGCTTCACGCCCGGCGGCATCCGCAAGGGGGCCGCCGGCTTCGATGTGGCGTTCATCCACCCCAAGGGCAACGACGCGACGCCGCGGTCGGGCCAGGGCGTGCTCATCGAACTGGTCCAGGCGCCGGAGGACGTGATCAAGGCGTTCGACGCGATCAAGGAGTGAATCATCCGGAGGCGGTGCGTGTTCACCCACAGCGGTTCTGCGTCGGCTTTGCAGCGCACGTGCGTGGTAAATGGAGCAATCCGACGCAACAACACGCCGCAAAGACATTCTGTTGACTGAGTTCCGCCTGTCGGCTGCTTCAAACGAAGATGCATAGCACGGATTTCATTACGAGCATACATCCAAAGCCTCATGTCCTTGCCGACGCCTTTGAGCGGCACCAGGACCGCCCCATGCATCGTAAACAGGATTCCCACGCGGCCATTGACGGATGACATGACGCTCGCAGGCAGAGTGTGAGGCGAAGCGGCTTGGAGCGGATTAGTATCAAGTGTGACGATCAAGGCATCACCACTCACGCTCGATCGATCGGCCACTGTCGCTGGCGAACCGCGTCGAGCTCGCCCATGCGTCTGATTACCTCATCCAGGGGCGGACGTTTGTCTGGGTCGCTGTCGATCATGCGCGACACGAACGCCCACTCCGCGCCCGTGAAGACGCCGTCGGGGCGGGGAAAAGGATCGCCGCTCAGCTTGGCCGTGATGATGATTTTGTCGTCGTCCATGCCGTACGAAGTCTCCCCCGACGCCGCAGCACACAGACAGAGTCCGAGCGAGTACAAGTCCGACTTGATGAAGTCGATGGGCTCAGTGGTTTGCATCAGGCGCTCGGGCGATATCCAGTGCACCATAACCGAATGCTCATGCGCACTCAGTGACACGGATTCAGTGCGCACAACTGACATAGCGAAGCCTGATAGCTTGACAACAAGCTTCTCGACATCACCAGACCTCGCGCGTGTCAGAAGCAGCTTCAAGGGGGATAGCTCTCCGTGCTCCACCTTCATCTCGTGGAGATACTGGAGACCCGTGGCGGCTTGCTTGAAGAGGTTCCAGAGTAGTTGCTGGTTGGCGTCATCGAAATCAAAAAAGTCCCAAAAGTTGCCTTCGGTCGCGTACTCGGAGATGATGAACTTGGGGCGAGCGACATGGTTGTCGCCCAGCATCTCGAGAATGTTTTCGTGCCTCAAACGCGACCATATCTCAAGCTCCCTGGGAAATCTGGAGTCGTTTACCTCGTTCATCTCGCGGTCGAATATCTTGACAGCCACCGAGCGCTCTGCTTTGGTCCATTCGTCCGTCCACGTCGCTTTGTAGAGCCTGCTGAGTGTCCCTTCCTTGATAGGCTCCCGACGATCGAGCCTAATGTCCTCAGCGGGAACATACCACTCGAACGCGTCTTCCAAATGGATATCGGTAAAGGCGACGACGCGGTCTAGAGTCGCTCTCATGAAGGCTTCCATTTCAGCAGACGGCTTTGCTGGGGACCAGTCCGTGTCCTGCTGAGCGGTCGTGTAGCGCATGCTCAACTGGTTCTTGAGCGTTGTGAGCGTTTCCTTGAGCTTGATAGGGCTGGGCACCTCGTTGATTAGAACTGCTTCCGAAGTTCCTCTCACTGTGTCCACGAAATAACGCTCTTGGTGATGGCAGTCGTCATCCCAACTCGTAAGCCAAGCGCTCGACAGCTCCGCATCCCCCACCACGCCGATCACTTCATAAATGGCGTTGAGACGGTCGTGTGCTTGGTAGACCTGGGCGACTACTCGTTGGCTTGTCGCGAGTCGATAGAGACGAAAAGAGTAGTGCTGTTGCCTTCGAAGCAGCGTGAGGAAATCGTCGACTGTGGTTCGGTAATACTCGGTGAGTAAGCCCCTCTGGTCGCCGCCGTAGTCGCTCAGAACAGCGAACAGCGCATTCAGCCGATCGCTGAGGTGCACACACAATTTGCCGCTGCCAGGAATCTTTGGAGCTTTATCGCGGATCTTGGCAAGTGCATTGGGGTAAGTTGGCTTTGCGATTCGGCAGGACTACGAGTACAAACACGCCAAGCTCCGAATGTGAGACCAATCGCATACGCACCAGCAGGTCGCGCTATCGTACCTGGCTGTGATCACGCCCGTATGGGCGGCGGAGAACTTGACAACGCGGTCTGCTGTCTGGTCCATCAACGAAACCAACTTGCTCGACATTTTCAGCTCGGAGACTTGGTGGTCCTTCTCTTGGCTCACAGCCCAAAGCTGCAGCTGACTAGCTCTCATCGCCAGCGCTTCTCGAACCCTGGCGGGGCTTGGGCTGCAGATCATGGCATCCGTTGATAGCTCTAGCCTCTCTTCTAACCACCGCTCGAGGGCCACGCAGTCGCTCTTGAACTCAGTGCGCCAATCTGTGACCTGTGCCGTCTTGCGAGCCTTGAGCGCTTCGCAGATCATGTCGACGCGCTTGTGAACCAGGTAATACCGCGCCACAACTCGCTGGCTCGCCACAAGAAGCTGCAACGGAAACAGGCGCCATTGCGTCTGGGACTCGAGCGTCAATCGCGCACCCTCAACTGCAGCCTCGAAAGCCGCATCAAGTGACTCGCGCTCGCCTGGTTCCACGCTCTCCAGCACGTCCAGGAGCGCCTTCAGGCGGGCGACGGCATGGCGACAGAGCTGGCCGCCACCTCCGAGCCTCGTGCACATCTCTGCCATCCGCTTCAGACGCCCGCCGGCGCTGGCACGGCCGCCACTCGCGGCGTCATGGCGAGCGCTGCTCCCGACCATCTTGGGCTGTGAGAGATCCAAAAAGATCCATAAAATGATCCGCATGCTTATGTTGCGCGAGATGATTTTTAAAGTTGCAATTAGCACGTTTACAAATACGGTAAAGTTGCACATCAAGCCTGCGAGTGCAACAAGAACAAGGCAGGTGCCTACGCTCCGACAGCTTCGACAGCTTCGCCAGCCGCGCGCAATACGTCTAGCTGCTTCATCTCTTCGATTATGTCCGGCAGGGCCGGGCGATTGCTCGGGTTGTTGTCGCACATGCTGGCGACGAGCGTCCACTCGCGGTCGGTGAAGCCGGCTTCTGGCCGCTCCATGGGCAGAAGTTGCAGCTTCGAGGTGATGATCTCGTCGTCGGTTGTCATCCCGAACGGGATTTCGCCACTCGCAGCTTCGTAAATGCACAGACCTAGCGAGTAAATGTCGGCGCGGCGGTAGTCCGTGGGCCCCGACGTCTGCGTCAGGCGCTCGGGCGACTTGTACCGCACCGATTGGCCCCTGGCGGTGACACTGACCGACACCGACTCGGTGCGCACGACGGACATGCCGAAGTCCGAGAGCTTGACCACGAGCGGCGAGTTGTCGTCATCCTCCGACTTGCTCAGCAGGATGTTGGTGCATTTGAGCCCTCCATGCTCGATATTGTTCTCGTGGAGGAACGTGAGTCCCTCGGCGGCTTGAATGAACAACTTCCACAGGAGCTTGTGGTTCGCTTCCTCGCCAAAGAACTCGGTAAAGTTGCCCTCACTCGCGTACTCCGAGACAAAAAACTTGGGCTTGGACACATGGTTGGCGCCCAGCATCTCCAAAATGTGCTCGTTCTTGAGCACGTGCCAGGACGTGAGCTCCCGCGAGAACCGGAAGTTGTCGTCCAGCGTAGTCATGCCCGTATCGATGTGCTTGATGGCCACTTTGCGACGGCTGCGAGTCGCGCGGTCTGTCAGCGTCCCTTCATACAGCTTACCGAACGTGCCCTCCTTGAAGGCGACGGGGGTGCGCTGGATGTCCTCCGGCGGCACGTACCAATCGAACGCCAAGTCGAGATGGGCGTCCTTGCCGAACCTGCCGAGAGTGGTCCGCATCAAGTGGGCCTGCAGTACCGACAGCTTGAGCTCGCCCGAAAAGGGCTGCTTCTCGCTGTAGGGGTTGTGGACAGACCACACTCGCAGCTGGTTGGCCAGCATCGCGAGCCCCTCCTTGAACTTCGTCGGGCTGGGCGTCTGGTTGATTATCATGATCGTCGACATTCTCTCCACCACATCCGCGAGCGAGTGGATCTGCTCCACGCGGTCGCCGGGCAGCTTGTCGCGCCACTGCTTCATGTCTGGGTCCTCTTCTTCGACGCCCAGCTCTTTGTAGATCTCGTCAACGCGTCTGTGTGCCACGCAGACCTCCACCACGAGTTTCTGGCACGTGGCGACCCAGTAGAGCGCGAAGCGGTAGTGGTTCTGCAGCCGCAGCGCGTGCAGGAAGTCGGTCACCACATTGTCGAACGTATCGGCCACGCGCGCGCGCTGGTCGTCGCTCGCAGCCCTCAGGACCGCCAGCAGCGCCACCAGCCGAGAGCTGACGCGTCCGCAGAGCTGCACGCCGCTTTTGAGGCTGGCGCTCTTGTCCACGGTCTTCCCTACATCCACCGCGAGCTTGCTCTCTTTCGACAGGTCCATCGTGAGCACCCAGCAGTTGAGAGAGGTGTCGGTCCAAAGCGAGAATGTGCAGCATGGAAGTGCATGGCGGGGAGACCGACCCGAAAGGACAGTGGAAGCCTGGACTTCTCCTGCGACTTGCGCATGCTGATTTGGGTGGGAACTCAAGTTGCTGGAAGGTTCTCCATCCAGGGAAAAGATCGTCTGGATCGTTTGTTAGGTTGCGCGTATCTTGACGCAACCGTAGCCGCCAGAGTCCAATGGATATTTCATAGCAATGCCGACAACGACCGAGATCGCGATGGCGGCGCCGCAGACGCTGGAGGGCGTCACGTCGGCGGCGATTGCGGAGCTGGCGGCGCTGGCGCGCGAGCCGCAGCCGTGCGACCTGGCGGATGAGCTGGCGCGCGCGCTGGCCGCCGTCTCCAAGTGCTACTCGGTGCCGGTGCCGTCGCACTCGGCGAGCGAGATCGACGCGGCGCTGGACGAGGTGCTGGACCTGCTGCAGCGCCACCGGCTGTACTCGCTGCACGCCGAAGGGGACGAGGGCTTCTCGCCGCGCCAGCAGCCGGTCATGGAGCGCGGCGTGCGGCTGCTCTGGGCCCACGTGACCACGTACCAGCTGCACGCGGCGCTCATCGACCTGGTGCGCACCGTCGACTTCATGCCGAGAGCCGTCGCCTTCTGGAAGAAGAGGCGCCACCAGCGCGTGCGCGCCGTCATCCAGCGCGGACCGTTCGAGTGGTTCGCTCCGAGGTGCGGCGGTGCTCTCGGCGTCTGCGGACGGGTTCTATAGGATGCGTGGAGTGTGACCGAGCATCGTGCGGGTGTGGCGACAGCTCCCAGCGCATTCGGATGAGCGAGAGGGTGCGGAGTCTGCAGGAGACGCTGGACGCGCACCTGGTACGGCAAGACGCGCGGCTTCGGCGCTGGACGACGACTGGCGCGTGCTGACTATGTAGTGGGTGCGTGCGCAGAGGAAGCTGGGCATGCTGAAGGAGCTGACGACCAAGAGCTCGGGGGCGTTCACCGACTTTGAAGCGCTCGCGCGCATGACCAAGGAGGGCATGGCGCTGCTGGAGCTCACGTACAGCACGAGCGGCATCTCGCCGCCACGCAAGGGCCAAGGAGTGTTCCTCACGCTCGACCCGCTGCCATTCACTGCCTTCTACTACGGTAAGCGCTGTGGTTGTATGGAATCCACTCAACCACGCCTCCTCCTCATCACGCGCTGTACAGACGAGAACATGCTAGGCAACGACCAGGGCGACGGCAGTTCGGGCGGCATCCGGTCGTGCGACGACGTGCTGCGCTCGCTGCGGCGCGTGGAGACCAACCTGCAGACGTTCCGCGCGGCGCAGGCGCAGTTCGCCGTGTGCTTCAACGCGGCCATGGCGCCGTGCCGTCCTCCTTCCAAGATCCGCCAGCGGTGCGGCTGATTAGCTGTTGCCTGCTCTAGTGATGACGATGGTAGGTACTGGACTGACGAGTGCGTCCATCACTGACTGCTGCAGGTGGCTGCACCTGACTGTCGCGGCGCTGTGTGTCACGACGGGCAGCGTGTGGATCGCCAACAACAAGAAGGAGTTCCGCGCGGCGCTCCTCACGCTCAAGATGGCGCTGCAGGACTTCTTGAACGAGCACATGCTCGAGCCGATCGAGTGCGTGTTGGGTTGGCCCATCCCGTTCGTGGAACGGAGAAAGCATACTGACGGCAAGTCTGATGAACTCCGTCGTCTAGGGCGATCGTCGGCGAGGTGATCCTGAACAAGAAGGCCGAGATCCAGGACCCGGCGGCGCTGCTCGACACCAAGCTGAGCCTGCAGCGCATGCTGTCGGACTTTGTCAAGGACACGAACCCGAACGTGAGCGCGGCCGAGATGCAGCGCGTCATGGAGACGATGGACATGTCAGTGGTGTCTCTGCAGTTCGAGAAGCAGCTCGGGAGCGCCGTGCGCAACATCATGACGGGCGACATTGTGCGCATGCTGCTGATCCAGGTGCAGTTCATCAAGAAGGAGCTAATGGTGGCCATGGGCGCCATCGACGAGCTGATGAACGCGAACCAGCTGAACCTGCAGATCCTGGCGACGATCCCGACGTTCCTCGTCTTCGGCGGCATGTACCGACTCGTCAAGGAGGTGTTCCTCATGATCTACCGGCGCACGAGCGAGCGGCTGTCGTACGACCCTGGCGAGATCGCGGCGTTCCTGCGCAACAACCTGCGCGACATTGAGCGGCTGCTGAACAAGCAGAACCGCCCGCACGGCGCCGGCGGAGAGGAGCAGATGCTCGGCGCGCGCGACCTGGGGCATCTCATCTTGCTGCTGCACCAGCTGCGGGACCTGTTCGAGGAGTTCCGCGCGCACTTCCTCGAGGACGAGCGCGACCGCATCGAGGAGGACCTGAACGACCTGATCGAGGAGGGCCTGTCCGTCTCGCAGCAGCTCGCCGTCATCCAGCGCATGTACCACTCGCACCCGTTCCTGCAGAGCACCAAGCTGCGCACCAAGTGGCTGCTCGGGTGAGATCCGATGATGGGTTGGTTCACTGGACGGTAACATCCAGGGCGTTGGGAATGATACGCAACTTTAAAAAGTGGCGCAACATTACATGGCGATCCAAAGTGAACGACCAAAGAGAAAATGCGATGCTGCGATGGATGCACCGCGATCTCGTCCCCTCATTCTCCGCCTCGCCCTCCCAGTCACCGGCCAGCGTCTCAGTCTAGTCGCAGGCTAATAGTCTCAGTCAAGTCTTAGTCGGAGTCGCAGCCGCCGCCATGTCCCAAGCCGTCTTTGACGAGGTCGCGGTGAAGAAGATCGTCAGCGCCAAGATCTGCGACCGCACCAGCGTCGACATGGTGGGCGGCAACTCGGCGCTGTGCACGCGCGTGGCCTCGCGGCTGAGCGCGCTGCTGTCGGTCGTATGCTCTCCTCCGGACGCTCAAGCACCGAGCCAGGAACCTGAAGCGCGCGCATCGGTCGAGGCAGAGTTCCTGGAGACGGTGAGCAGAGTCCGAAAACTGCTGCGAGTTCAGATCGACAACAGCCACGAGCTCTACTGGCTGGCGCATAGCCAGCGCCTCGTCAGCCAAGTGAGGCAGACGCACGCGCGGATCGACCGTATCTACGAGAATCTGGGCGTGTCGGAAGACCCGGCACTGGCGAACTGGCGGGAGCAGATCGCCGACGACCTGCAGGAGCAGGCGCTCTGGTTCGTCAAAACGGTGCGCGAGATGACCGAACATGAGTTGCTCAACAGCATGGGGCCGGACGAGAGGAATCAAGCCATGGAGTTACTCGCCCTCGAGGTCAAGAACAACTCGGGGAGCGACAACGTGGCGGGCGAGATGGCCAGCCTGATGCGGGAGACGCTCGACCGCATCAATACCCACAGTGACGTGCATCTGGGCGAGGCGTTCGAGTGGTACATCCCGGCGGAGGACGTCAAGAAGGACAGAAAGGAGGCGTTCGAGGAGGGCACGTTCGGCCAGCTGTACGAGGGCACATGGACGAACCCGTGGGCGAACGAGACGCGGAAGGTGGTGATCAAGCAACTCCATCCGATGAACGACAAGGACAGCATTAAACAGTTTTCGAGGGAGCTCAAGACGTGGTGGAAGCTGAACAAGAGCCGTCATGAGAACATTCTCGAGCTTCTGGGGGCGAACCACACGTCATCCAAAAAGTTCTTCATCTCCGAATTTGCGACCGAGGGGAACTTCTTCACCTTCTTCCAGAAAGGAGACGCCAACAACAGGAAGCTGTGTGGAGCCTGTTCAAGCAGGCGGCCTCCGCTCTCAAGTTCCTTCACGAGAACAAGGTGGAACACGGCGGCCTGAAGACGACGAACCTGCTCGTGACGCGCGACGACTCGAGCGGCGAACTGGTGGTCAAGGTATCCGACT
>JAADXX010000810.1:0-12523 GCA_023338025.1 Phytopythium oedochilum
GAGAACCTTGTGCAGCCGACCGCGTACGTGCATGTGCGCAGCATCAACCGCACCGACAAGGCGGACAACATCAAGACGGCCAAGGAGCTGACGGACACCGTGGCAAGCCAGCTCGACATGTCGGTCGACCGCGTCTCCGTGATCATCAAGGACGTGCCCAACACGAACTGGTTGGCCGGCGGCAAGCTGCTGACCAACATCACTGACTAAGCGCTTCGGGTCGAGAGTAATGCCAGCAATCAGTGGTTGACTGGCAATCGTTCGGTCGGGATTCATTTCCTAACGTCTACAAACCATTTCGCCGTACTGTTTGGCACGGTCGACGCCCCGCTACTCCTGCTGCGGTGCTCCGAAGATGCTGGACGCTTAACTGTAGCGATTTTACAGCGACAGCAGAGACGTTACTGCACCTGGAACAGAAGAATGCTACGCACTGTAGCAACTCTCAGAGACACGCATGAAGCTCAGCGAAGGGACTAGAGACCTTCGTCCATGACTCATTCCTCCCTACCGACTGTCCTGGCTCCACCGGCCGTCTCCACTATTAGTCGAAGACGCCCTCGCGTCGCTTGCGCTGCTGCTTCTCCACGGCCTCCAGCTTGCTCGCCCGCGTGATGTACAGCACCATCTCGACCACCATCATGGCGACCGCGCCACCGAGCCCCGCCACCATGCGCTGCGTCATCAATCACATCACAGAGTCGGCAATAGTCGCAGTATCCAAAGTCGTCACGGCGTCTTACCGCCGTCTCGTTCTCCGTCAGCGAGCGCGCGACCATGTAGACGGCCACGAACGCCGTGATGCGCGCGGCGAACATGTTGGCTCCGATGGACAGGTGCTGCTTGATGGACTTCTGGTGCCGGTCGAGCTCGCGCGAGGCCGACTTGGCCTTGACGTTGCGCACCATGCTGCCGTACCGCATCTCCTCGTCCAGCCGCTGCAGCTTCTTGCGCCGCTTCTCCAGGTACGACGCGCGCTTCCCGTCCGCCTCTTGCTCCTCTACCGCCGGCGCCACGGCGGCGACGCGCGCGCCGCCGGTCCGCAGGATGCTGCGCGCGCTCGGGACCGACGGGTCGCCGGCCCGCAGCTCGGACAACAGCGAGGCCGCGATCCGCATCTCGGCCGCCTCTAGCGCGCCCGCGTCGTCCGCAGCCACTAGCCGCTCCACCTCGCGCTTGCACAGCTGCTCCGGCCGCAGGTTCGCCGCCAGGAACGCGCGCAGCGCCGTGACGCCGCCGCCGCGGACCTGGACCCGCGCCACCATATCCGGCACCTCTATCTAATGCCCTGGTATAAATTCCTGTGCAGTTTGACTGCGACATCAATCAGGCTGTCCATTGGTCAAAACACAATCATCAGCTGTACTCGATTGGTCAATAATAGTATCGGAGACCTATTGATTAGGTCAACTTTGGACTTGGTCTCCGACTCCCCTCATTTCGCCACGCACGACGTCCTGCCTGCCTCTCCGTCATGGCGCACGGCGGCCGCGCGAGTCCGCTGCTGCTGCTGCTCGCGGGCGCGCTGTGCGTGCTGCTGGCGGGCCGTTGCGCGCTCGCGGCCGCCCCGGAGGCGCCGCCGCTGTCGCACGACACGGGGCTGCGCGAGCTGTCGGGCAAGAGCCTGCGCGCGTTCAAGAACCGCGTGCGGCGGCAGCTGCGCGGCGCCGAGTGCCTCACGCATCACGCGGCGGGCCACTGGTGGCGCTACGAGTGGTGCGTGGACCGGCACGTGCGCCAGCTGCACGTGGACGAGCGCCGCGGCGGCGCCAAGGCTGCGGCCGAGGCCGAGGCGGTGACGACCGCCTCCTTCCTGCTCGGGGCCTTCCGCGCCGAGTCGACGCGGCCCGTGCGCGTCGCGCGCGTGGACCACTTTGAGCGCGTGGCGGACCCGGACGTGGCCGGCTACACGGCCGTCGAGCAGTACACGGGCGCGGGCGACTTCTGCGAGGCTGCCGGCCGCGCGCGGCGCGTGCAGATCCAGTACGCGTGCTGCGCGTTCCGCAGCAACGAGACGTACATTGAGCGCGTCGAGGAGGCGGCGGCAGCCCAGTGCGAGTACACGGTGTACGTGTGCTCGCCCGCCGCGTGCGGGCTCGTGCAGCGCGACGCGTACGCGATGAGCGCCCCGGCGCACATGGCGGCGGACGAGCGCCTCGCCTTGGCGCAGACCGTCAAGGACATGTTCTACCACGCGTACCGCGGGTACATGGCGCGCGCGTTCCCCAAGGACGACCTCGCGCCGCTCTCGTGCCGCGGAGCCGACTTTGAGCTCGGCAAGATGCCCATGCTGACGCTCATCGACACGCTCGACACGCTCGCGCTGCTGGACGACGCCACCGAGTTCCGCCGCGCAGTCTCGCTCGTGGTCGAGCGAGCCAACTTTGACCTGGACACGCACGTCTCTGTGTTCGAAACGACCATCCGCGTGCTCGGCGGGCTGCTGTCCTCGCACCTGCTGGCGGCCGACAGCAAGCGGGCGCTGTTCTCGCCAGGAGAGTACAAAGGCGAGCTCCTGGCGCTCGCGCAGGACGTTGCGGACCGCTTGATGCCGGCGTTCAACACCCGCACAGGCATCCCGTTCGGCACGGTCAACCTTCGACACGGCGTGCCCAGGAAGGAGACGCCGATCGCGTCGACCGCTGGCGCTGGCTCGCTCTCACTCGAGTTCACGATGCTCAGTGTGCTCACAGGCGACCCCAAGTACGCTACGGCAGCACGAGGAGCAGTCCGCGCGCTGTTTGATCGGCGCTCGCCGCTTGGGCTGCTCGGAAAGCACATCAACACGCGCACAGGCGACTGGACGGAGACGTCGTCTGGCCCAGGGTCCAACTCGGACAGCTTCTACGAGTACCTGCTCAAGATGTACATGCTCTTTGGCGACCGCGAAGCGCTCGAGATGTTTGGGACCGTGTATCCGGCCGTGCTCGAGCACAACCTGCACGGGGACTGGTACACCGACGTGAGTATGTGGACCGGCTGCCGGGTGCAGCAGGGCAACCAGCTGATCACCGAGAGCCTGGCGACGTTCTGGCCGGGCATGCAGGTCGGCGCGGGCCATCTCCACTCGGCGTCCAACTCGATGAACGCAATGTACCGCGTCTGGCGCGAGTACGGCTTCTTCCCGGAGCAGTTCGACGTGCGCGACTGGCGGCCAGTGCGCGGGAGCGGTGGCGGTGCACGGTACCCCCTGCGTCCGGAGCTCATCGAGTCCACCTTCTACATGCACGAGGCGACCAACGACTCGTCATGGCTCCGCGCAGGCGCGCACTTTGTGCACTCGCTGCAGAAGTACGCCAAGACGGAGTGTGGGTACGCGAGCATTGCCGACATCGAGAGGAAGCAGCAGGAGGACTACATGCCGTCCTTCTTCCTCTCGGAGACCTGCAAATACCTGTACTTGCTGTTCAACACAACGCACTTCATGCGCGGGGGCGGCTACGTGATGACGACCGAGGCGCATCCGCTCCCGCTGCTGCCGACCAAGCTGGTGTCGCCCATTTTGGAGGCCGGCGACAATCACTTACCGCTCGACGCGGTGCATTTCCCGGACGACCGCTCTCTCCAGTGCATCGCTCCGTCCTTCTCGGATCGCATCGGGTACTCGGTCGACTATGAGTCGCAAGTTGTCGCTCGTACACCGCGGTGCGTTGCAAATGGCAATGTCAAGCAACGAGAAGCTGCAAAGCAGGCCTCGAAGAAGTCGGCCACGCTGGCGAACGGGTTCGACCAGTGGCTGCCTTCCATCGAGGCAAAGCTGCGCCACCAGTTCGACTTTCTCTACCGGAACAAGGGTGCCACCGAGGACCAATCCGTCGGCACAAGTGGCGTCGGGAGCGATGACGGTAGTTTTGAAGATCCGACGGCCACAACGGCCATGCTCTTGTCGGAGGAGGATGATACTGTCGCGTCGCACCGCGCTATCACTTCGCAGAACGGCATGGAGCGCGACAATTGGCTCCATGAGCTGCTTTCCGGGTCGCCCATACCGACAGAAGTGGATCCGCGCACGCCTTACTCCGGCAACGTGCTTGACGGCGGAGTGCTTGGTCTGTTTGAGATTACGCAGCGCGAAGGCTCGATGGTGTTCACGAGGAAGCAAACTGGCGACTGGCTCGAGGTCGCAGGGATCGCCGACGCTCTCCATATGCTCGTGTCAATGGGCATCAGCTATGAGCATGCACCTAGAAGTTCCCAGCAAGCAGACACTGAATGGCTCCCGTCCGTCCAACCGATCTACCGCGTCTACAAGCTGAACCACGACGGCGAGTTGCTGCCGAGGAACTCGCGGTGCGCGCTCCATATCTCCGTGGCGTCTTTGACTGGCCAAGACGAAGACATGGAGCTGGCATACCCGTGCGCAGCGGGCGGATTCGGGCTTGCGGACACAGCCACCGAGTCGATGAAGACGCCGTTCGTCTCGCTTGTGGTGGCGGAGCCACGCGATGGCTGCGAGCCGCTGACGAACGCACCAGAGTCGGTGGACGGAGCGATGGTGCTGGTGACGCGAGGCGACTGCTTCTTTGAGACAAAAGTGCAGCATGCAGCGGCTCTGGGGGCTGCAGCTGTCGTGGTCGTCAACAACGACGCAGACGCCTATCGAGTCATGGTCATGGGTGGCAGCGGCGCAGACATCTTCCTGGAACATGATAGCGATTACTTTGAAAGCAGCGGCGGCATCGAGACGGTCGACCTAGAGACCCGTGCAGCCAGCGGTTCCTTCGCGACGGAGAGCGAGCCTCGTAGTGCAAGCTCGGGCATCAACGGAAGTGAGGCTCCTGCAGACGGGTCGGCGTCAATCCCGGCTGTCATGGTGCCTCGCGGTATGGGCGAGTGGCTCCTGCGGTCGTTCCTATCGCGGACTGCTGAGGACGCATCGACTGCCTCGACGGTGCGCGCGTCGATCGAGCTCGAGGTGCGCGAGCAGGAGCAGGGCCTGTCGGCCGAGGACTTGATCCGCCGAGGCGGACGCTTGTTCCCGTTCGTGGACGCGCGCTCGAGCGAGCGGGTGCGCGTGTTTGGGCCCATGTGGGGCATCGAACTCGTCGCGACGAGCTCCGGCGACATTCACGACTCGACGCACATGAGCTACGCGGTCACGGTGCTCGAGACGCCGCGACCGCGCACGGAGGACTAGCAGTGCGTGTACTTGGAAGTATGATATACATAGAGACGAACTCCAGGCGCCATTCGATCTATACAGTACCATCTTGAAGCGATGGTGCGCCAAAGTGTTGGTAGTGATGAGTCGCATGCAACTTGACTTGCATGCGATCGTGAGCGACGATCTCACAGCAGTCACTCTGCCAGTACCGCTTGCACTTCAGTGTCCAACGGCTGGTGATGCAGTGGAGGGATGTGCTGATGAACATTCGGTGCTGTACTTTTGATTAAAATCGACCAATGGATTACTCCGAATTGTAACACAAATGAGTAATCAATCAGCATGAAACGCTTGCAATCTAATCACATGTGATATCTCCACACACACGCAAACATCAATTGTCGCAACGGTCGAGAGAAAGAATGGACTTATTTCATAGTGAAACCAAGTCACTTTGCAAAAAATCCACGCGGTTCGTCCGAAGCGAATGGAATCCCCACCACTTCCTAACGCGCGAGGCCGGCGCCACATCAAGCGCGCGGCTCGCCCATATACGTGTGTATGGCCCGGAGGGACGGCAGCAAGGCGCGCGGCGCGGCGGGCGCCCCGTCGGCGTCGGCGCCGCGCTCTTCGCTCGCGTTCGTGCTCACGCTGCTGTGGAAGAACTGGATGCTCAAACGGCGGCACCCAGTCGCGACCTTCTTCGAGCTGGCGCTGCCCGCCATCTACATCCTCATCATGGGCCAGCTCAAGGGCCTCGTGGACGACGTGGACGTGCCCGCGGGCTGGAGCGACGACGGCGACGCCTCCGAGGACGGCAGCGGCAGCGGCAGCGCTGAGGGCGTGACCCAGGGCGTGTCCTATAACCTCTACAGCACGTGGTTCAGCAGCACGCCGCGCTTCCTGTTCGGCGAGACGTCTCTCTGGGGACTCATGCTCTTCATGGGCGCGCAGTCGGTCACGCACGGCATCCGCATGGACGAGCTGACCGAGGCGGCGCTGGACGCGTGCCAGCTAGGCGTCGTGCGCGACGGCAGGGTCAACACGGACGCGTCGTCGCCGTTCCGCGTGCCCGAGGCGTGTGAGGGCAAGGTTTCGCCCTACAAGATCGCAATCACACCCGACACGCCCTTCACGCGCGACTACTTTTTGTCGACGATAGACGCGTGGTACCCGCGGATCGACATCCTCAACTCGACGGTGCAGATCCCGTCGCTGAGGGAGAGCGTCGTGTTCTACGACTCGGAAGACGAGTTGGCCGAGTACGTCAGGAGCAACGAGTACGGCATGGGGCTGGACAACCCGCGCATCTTCGCTGGCATCGTGTTCGACACGTTCCCGCAGGAAGTGTCGGAGATCGGGACCTTCCAGACGATCGAGTACACGCTGCGCCTCAACTCGACGCGTAGTCGAGGCGGGTTCCTGGTCGGGAACATCCCGCGGACGTACGGAGATCCGCCCCAGCTCGATCCGTTCGAGAAGTCGATCGTCCGCACGTACTACCCGAGGTACACGGTCACAGGCTTCATGACGCTGCAGACGCTCGTCTCGCGGTTCGTCAACTGCATGCCGGTGTGGGATGCCAACACACAGTCGACCAACGGGACGTGCCAAGGCGCTCAGTCGTCGCTCGCCAGCAATTCTTCGTCTTCGAGAGAGCTGGACAACCGGCTACTCGAGTCGCTCGAGAACGACGTGCTCATCCAGAGGATGCTGCGCACGGTTAGCAACGGCAGTGACATCCAGATGGCCGACATGATCCCGTTCCTGTCGACGGAGACGCGCGAAGCACTGCTCACTCCGCTGAGGCAGGCGCCGCAACCGTACCTCGGGTCGACGGTCGCGCCGTTCCCCGTCGACAACTACACGAGCTCGCCGTTCTACGAGCAAGTGTCGAATGTGTTCGCGATCGTGTTCATCCTGTCGTACTTGTACTCGATCTCGCGCATCCTGCTGCTGCTCATTCAAGAGAAGGAGCTGCGCCTCCGAGAGTTCATGAAGATCCTGGGCGTGAGAGAGAGCTCCATCATCGCTTCTTGGTACATCACGTACATCATCATCCTGTTCATCGGCGCAGTGCTTCAAGCGGCTGCGGGAAATACCGGACTGTTCGCTACGAGCTCCGCTATGGTCGTCTTCGTCTTCTTCTTCCTCTTCGGACTCAGCGTGCTCGCATACGGCTTTCTGGTCAGCGCGTTCTTCAGTCGTTCACGACTCGGAGCGTTCGTGGGCGTCGTGGTCTTCTTCCTCATGTACTTTGTCTCGGCGGCTTTCACGGCGGACAGCCCCGAGTCAAGCCAGAACGCGGGCTGCCTCCTCTCTCCAGTCGCGCTCTCACTCGGCGTCAACGTGTTTGCCAACCTCGAGTCGACGCGAACGGGGGTAACGTGGGACAACATATCGACGCTGAGCGATAACTTCCGCTTGAGCACCTCGCTGTGGATGTTTGCCATCGACGCGATCATCTACACGGTGCTCGGGCTGTACTTCGATAAAGTCATCCCAAAGGAGTACGGGACAACGCTCAAGTGGTACTTCCCGGTCTCCCCGTCGTATTGGAGGGAACAGAGCAAGCCATTGATGATGTCGGACACGTCTAGCAGTGACAGCAGCAGTGACGACCAGGGTGCGATTAGCCCAAGTCCCGGCAGTTCTGACGACGCGTTGCTGGACAACGTGGTGCTGGATGTCAACCCGAACTTTGAGCCCGTTAGCAACGAACTGCGCGAGCAAGAGCGTCGGGGCGAGGTCTTAAGCTTGCAGCGGCTGCGCAAGGTGTTCTCGGTGCCAGGAGGCGAACGCGTCGCGGTCAACGGCATGAGTCTTGCCATGTACAAGAACCAGATTACGTGCTTGCTGGGCCACAACGGCGCAGGCAAGACCACGCTCATCTCGATGCTGACGGGTATGGCCGCCCCGACGAGCGGCAACGCGACTTTCCGGGGCCTTTCGATCACAAGGGACATGGAAAAGCTGCGCGAGTCGCTTGGCATCTGCTTCCAGCACGATGTGCTCTTCTCTGAGATGACGGTGGAGGAGCACCTGCGTTTCTTCGGCCGCATCAAGGGCTTCCGCGGCGATGACCTGCGCGCGGTCATCGACACGCAGATTCGTGAGGTCGGACTGACAGAGAAGCGTCACGTCAAGTCAAGCGAGCTGTCGGGCGGCATGAAGCGCAAGCTGTCGGTGGCGGTATCGCTTCTCGGGGACAGCTCGCTGGTGTTCCTGGACGAGCCGACCTCGGGCATGGACCCGTACAGCCGCCGAAGCACGTGGGAGATCCTGCTGAACAACCGGAATGGACGCGTGATGGTGCTCACGACGCATTTCATGGACGAGGCGGACATCCTAGGCGACCGCATCGCCATCATGGCTGAGGGCGAGCTGCGGTGCTGCGGGTCGTCGCTGTTCCTCAAGAACCGCTACGGAGCCGGGTACACGCTGACGCTGGTGAAGAACAACGCCGCCTCGACAAACAGCGACAGCGAGCTGATGGCGTTCATCGTCTCTCACGTCCCCAATGCGCTGGTGCTCAGCAACGTCGGCAGCGAGATCGCGTTCCAGCTGCCGCTGGCGAGCTCGCCGCAGTTCGCGGCCATGTTTTCCGAGCTGGACGACCGTCTGCAGTCGTTCGGTCTGCTCTCGTACGGCGTGTCGGTCACGACGCTGGAGGAAGTATTCATCAAGGTGGCTGAGGCATCCGATGAGAACCAGCAGCACACTCTCGATAAGGGCCCGCAACCCGGGTGGACGCCCAACGAGACGGCGCAAGATGGCGACGAGTCGGTCTCGAACAGCGGCGAGACGGCGTCGGCGATTCCCCAGCGATCATTCTTTGGTACGCACTTGCGCGCGCTGATCCTCAAGCGCTTCCGCGTCGCAAAGCGGGACAAGAAGGCAATTATCTACAGCACGGCGCTGCCCATCTTCCTCCTCCTGGTTGGTCTCGGGATCCTGCGGAGCGCCAATTTCACGGACGACGACCCGAACCTACCGCTGACGACTAGCGCGTACCCCAAGGGTACTGCCAGTCCGACGCCGTACTTCTGCCAGCCGAGCCCTGCGACTGGAGACTCTAGTGCTTCGTGGTGCGAGAGCGTCATGTCGGAGCACTACACTGGCGCGGAACCGCAGCAGGTCTCACTCCCATCGCCCGCTTATGGCTCAAGCTCCCCGACCGTCTTTGGCGTGACGTACACGGACCCGACGATCAACGCGTCGGACACGACCGGGTACGAGGTCCGCCTTGGTGAGGAGATCTACACTCGCGGGTACATCGGCGACGGCGACAGCGGTCCCGTTGAGGGGCAGTACGGCGCGTACCTGATCTACGGCGAGCGCGAACGGAACCTGTTCGGCTACAACGTGTTCATCAACACGTCGTCGACGCACGCGCCGGCGATCTTCAAGGCGCTGCTCGACCAGTCGTTGTACCGCTTTTTCGCTGCGAACGCTGCCGGTGCGGACGACAGCACGGCCGAGGCGCCGACGGTCAACCTGATCGTGAACAACCACCCGCTGCCGCTGACAGCGTCGACGCAGGCGCTCTTCGGCTCCTTCCTGGCGTTCACGGCGTGCCTGTTCATCTGCATTGCGTTCACCTTTTTCCCGGCGTCGATCGTCGTCTTCCTCGTCAAGGAGAAGCAGGTGGAGCACAACTCGAAGCACCAGCAGCTCGTCTCGGGCGTGTCTCTCGGCGCCTTCTGGCTCGCCAACTTCGTGTTCGACTACCTCGTCTACCTCGTGCCGTGCGCCTGCGGCCTCGCGCTCATCCAGCTCTTCGACATCTCGTCCATGACGGGCAGTGATGACTGCGTGACGTGCACGTCGGCGACGTTCCCGGCCGTGATTGTGCTCTTCCTGACGTTCGGACTCGCGGTCTGCCCGTTTAACTACTGCCTGTCGTACCTGTTCAAGGAGCACGCGTCGTCCCAGAGCTACACGATCATCATCAACTTCATCATCGGCGTCGTGCTCATGGTCGTCTCCTTCATGCTGGATGTGATCGAGGAGACGCAGGCGACCAACTCGGTGCTCGTCTTCTTCTGGCGCCTCTCGCCGCTCTTCAACCTCGGGTACGGCCTCATGAACCTGGTGCTGAACGAGCTCGAGGGTGTGCTCACGAGCTCGGGCGAGAAGAAGAATCCGTTCAGCCCCGACGTCATGGGCTTCGAGATCATCTACCTGGTCGTCACCTCCATGTTGTACGGAGCGCTCGCCGTGGGCATTGACTACGCGCTCACGTTCCCCAGGATCAAGCACTGGCTCACCGGGTCGAGCGACATTGAGGACGAGCCGTTCGAGGAGGATGAGGACGTGGCAGCCGAGGCGGAGCGCGTGGCAAAGGCCGGGGGACCCGTCGCAGACGAGATCGTCACGATCTCTGGGCTCCGCAAGGTGTACAAAGGCGGCAAGGTGGCCGTCCGCGATCTGTCGTTCGGTCTTCAGCGCGGCGAGTGCTTCGGGTTCCTGGGCATCAACGGCGCCGGCAAGACGACGACGCTCAAGATGCTGACGGGCGACGTGCTGCCGACGCGCGGCGCTGCGACGCTGAACGGGTTCGACATCCTCTCGCAGCAGATGGAGGTGCGGCGCCAGATCGGCTACTGCCCTCAGTTCGACGCGCTGTTCGAGCTGCTGACGGTGCGAGAGCACCTGGAGCTGTTCGCGTCCATCAAGGGCGTCTCGCGCGGGAGCGAGACGCTGGACCGCGTGGTGGACGACAAGATCCGGCAGCTCAACCTGGGCGACTTCGAACACAAGCTCGCGGGCAGTCTGAGCGGAGGCAACAAGCGCAAGCTGTCGGTGGCGATCGCCATGATCGGCGACCCGCGGATCCTGTTCCTGGACGAGCCTTCCACCGGCATGGACCCGGTTTCGCGCCGGTTCATGTGGGACGTCATCTCGGACGTGTCGACGCGCGGCAGGTCGTCCACGGTGGTGCTGACGACCCACAGCATGGAGGAAGCCGAGGCGCTGTGCTCGCGTGTGGGCATCATGGTGGGCGGCCGCCTGCGCTGCCTGGGCAACATCCAGCACCTCAAGTCGCGCTTCGGCGACGGCCTCGTGGTGGACGTCAAGCTGCACACGCCGGCGGCCCACGAGGTCGACGATCTCGTCGCTAAGCACGGCGCTGGCAGCGACGCCAAGGCGCTGGGGGCTGACGCCAGGGACGAACACGTGTTCGCTGCGGACATTGAGGACTGGTGCCGCACATTCGGCAACGCCGATCTGGCTCAGCGCATCGCCAAGACGCACCCGACGGGCTACAACCTCGCCGCCGCCTTGGAGCGCGACGGGTTCGTGCGCGCGTCTGCCTTTTGGTCGTGGTGCGTGGAGGAGGCGCGCTTCGACGCGCTGCTCGCGTACCTGCAGCAATCGTTCGGCGGCGGCTCCGGCGAAGCCGCCGGCGTGACGGTCATGGAGCGCCAGAACGACTTTTGCCGCTTCAAGGTGCGCGGAGGCGAGCGCGACGCGCTGCGGCTGTCGCAGGTGTTCGCGCGCATCGAGGAGAGCAAGGCGGACATGCACGTCCGCGAGTACAGCGTCTCGCAGACGACGCTCGAGCAGATCTTCAACTTCTTCGCGGCGCAGCAGCAAGAGGAGCGGGGCGTCGCGCGCGGCGTCTACCAGGACGCTGCGGCGCAGTCGTAGACCGATCCGAATCCCATCATAATTTGAATTTGTACTTTGAACTCTTCAGGCGCGCGTGCTGTGCGCTCTGTCTGCTTCCACCTTCCTGGCGTTTGATGGCAAGGAAATGCACCTCGAGCGTGCGTCCGTCGCTAGGTTGGTCATGCTTTGCTTGACGGAGGCGCGCGGGCCCCGGAGGGGCGGCGTGGTGCCTTCCACGAACGCCATAATGGAACTGCCTCCTGGCGACTAGCAGCAGCGGGGTACGAGTCCGAGTCACACGTTCTGCCGGGACCAGGCCACGTTGGAAATCTGGGGAGGCAGCATGCTCCTCATGCAGGCCTTCCAAGGAAGGTCACCGTCAAGGCCCTGCAATTGACCAAGGTCATCCAAGACATCAAGAGGCTCATCGGATCGCTTCACCATCGTCAGGTCGGCCATTTCATGCTTTGTTGGTGTACTTCACTGAATGAACGAACGTATGTAGTAGCGACTACGGATCGGTCTGAGATGTATTGCATCTCGACTCGGACCTCACTTGTTGCTGTCGAGACTCTCGACCCGAAGCGCTTAGACTTAGTCGATGATGTTGGTCAGCAGCTTGACGCCGGCCGACCAGTTCGTGTTGGGCACGTCCTCGATTACCACGGAGACGCGGTCGACCGACATGTCGAGCTGGCTTGCCACGGTGTCCGTCAGCTCCTTGGCCGTCTTGATGTTGTCCGCCTTGTCGGTGCGGTTGATGCTGCGCACATGCACGTACGCGGTCGGCTGCACAAGGTTCTC
>JAADXX010000811.1:0-12512 GCA_023338025.1 Phytopythium oedochilum
GAGGAGCCGTCGACTGAGATACCTTCAACTGAGGAGCCCGCGACCGAGGAGCCCGCGACTGAGGAGCCTTCGACTGAAGTGCCGTCACCGACTGAGAAGCCTTCAAGGACGGTGGAGCCTTTGACTGAGGAGCCTTTGACTGAGGAGCCTGAGACTGAGGAGCCTGAGACTGAGGAACCTGGGACTGTGATGCCTGCGACCGAGGAGCCTACAACTGAAGAGCCTTTGACTGAGGAGCCGGAAACGACGTCAGTGCCAGCGACCGAGGAACCTACCAGCACGACTCCGGAACCCATTCAGGATACGCCCGAGCCAACGACTGATACACCAGCCACTACAAGCCCTGCGCCGGTGACCCGGGCTCCGACGGCAACTCACGCGTCGGAATCTTCATCTGGCTCAGACTCTACGACTTCAGAGCCCGCTCAGGAAACGCCGGAGCCGGCGACTGACACTCCTGCGACAACAAGCCCTGCGCCGGTGACCCGGGCTCCTACGACGACGGATGAATCTTCGTCTGGTTCGGGATCGACGACTCTGAAGCCATCAAACACCCAGACTTTTGAGCCGTTGACCGACTCTCCGGCGACTACGAGTCCCGCGCCTGTGACAAGAGCGCCGACAACATCGAATCAATCAACCACGTCATCGGGATCGGCCGACGCTGGCTCAAAGGAGTCGACGTCGAATGAAACTACCAATGCACCAACGACATCGGCACCTTCAAGTTCAGGCGACGATAACGATGACGCTTCGAACAACGAGACGAGCCCGCCACCAGTGACGCGCTCTCCTGCGGTGGCGCCACCATCGGACTCGGCCAAGTCAAATGACGACGATGCGTCCTCATCTTCTTCGTCCTCGTCATCGCCTTCGACGCCCACAAAACCCAAGCGGGATGATACGACGAGCGACACTGACGAGACGGACGAAGCGGACGAGACGAGTCCGCCACCGGTTACTCGAGCGCCGACTGCGTCGTTCAAGTCTCGATCTGGGTCTGGGTCGTCCGTGGGAAAAGTGAACGCACCGGATCTGACGGGTTCTGACTTGGTCGACAGCTCCAAGGCCAAGGCGGTTAATGCGCAAGAGACGAGTTTATCCGAAAGTGGGTCCGACACCCCCATGAATGAGAAGACGGACGACAATGGTGAAATCGAGGTGACGGCGCAAGAGGACAGCGATGACACTCTAGTCGCGGAGACGGGCTCCAAGATCGTCTACACGGACGGCAGTTCGACTACAACTTACAATAAGTACGCTCGTGGAGAGGACGAAGACGGCAGCACTTCGGACGGCATCGTGGTCGTGGGCGGCGGCAATCGCGAGAACGTACCTCCAGGTGCCGATATTTCGCTGTCGTCAGCGGCGCAAGGGGTCCAGGATGGCACTCTGTACGCTAGCTTCGCGCTGGGCATTGTTACGACTTTGCTGCTCGTATTCTTCCACGTGCTGTCGCTTGCGTCTCCGCGATGGCTTTCGAGCAACTCGATCGGCAACCGTCGCGAGCCAGCGTCGTGGCTGTCGCCGAATGCGTGGGAGTTGGTGGCCATCGTTACATTCTTCCAGCACATCAACTCGATCTCGATGCTAGAGCTGACCAAGGCGCCGTACATCGTGCTGGATTTCACCGACTCGTTCGCGTTTGTCAACTTCCAACTGCCAACGATCGCAACCGAGACGACGCGCCGGCTGTCGTTCGTGATCCTCACGGGCATTGTGGCGTTTGCTGACCGCATCGGCATTGAAGAGGACCAGGTGCTGGAGCGAGGAACGATGCTCTTCGCTCTTGTCGTTGCGATTCTCGCCATCGCGTTTGGCGTGTGTGTCGTCATCCATCGCATCATGTGGAGCCATCGGGCGTCGGGCGCGTCTAGCACCGACGCCGTCACACCGACGTATGCCATGGCGCTCAAGAGCAGTTTCCCCATGTGCATTCTCGGTCTTGGTGTGGCGCTGTGGGCCATCAGCATTTTCCCGCTGACTGCCTTCTCGACGTACGAGGTCGCGATGCAGATCCGCTACGGCGTCAATGGCGAGCTGGCGCTCGCGCTCGTGAACATGTGGTTGGTTGTGTTGGCGGGCGCGGCCGTCATGTTCAAGTGTGTGCGGAGCATCCGGGTGCCGAACGCCTTCCACTTCCAGAACTTTGCCGTGTTCGGCCCGCTGTACGCCAGCCTGAAGCAGCACTTCCGCTACTTTTTCTTGGTCGAGATGCTCTTCCAGGCGATCGCCGGCGGCATGACCGGCGCCGTCCAGGGCGTGCCGGAGCAGCTCGTGGCAGTGATGGTCGTACACCTGCTGTTCACCATTGTGGTGCTCATCATCAGCCCGTACGCGGCAAAGTGGGTGCTCGCGTTCATCGTGACGCTCAACGTCATCAAGATCGCCAACCTCGGCCTCGCGTTCGCCTTCCTGACGTCGAGCGACCTGTCGACGAGCGCGCGCGGGGGCATCGCGCAGACCTTCACCATCATCAACTTCGTCGTGGTGCTGCTCATCTTCGTGCGGCAGCTCGTCGTCTTTTTGCTGGCGCTCAAGAAGTGGTCGACCTACCACGCGCGGCTCGCCGAGGCGACGTCGCGAGGCTACACGGCCGACGGCCGCCACGGCAACACGACCAACGGCCGCCACGGCAACACGACCAACGGCCGTCGCGGTAACACGACCGGCCAGCAGCAGGGCTCCATGCTGTCCTACGACCTCGAGAACGCCACGCCGAGCCAGTTCTCCATTCAGTCGCACATGGCCAACGCCGGACCCACGCCCTCCGGGTACCGTGGATGATGATCCAGTCCAGCGGCCGCGTGTGTCATGTGTGTGTGTGTGTCATGTGAGTACCTAGGAGTCGCGTGTCGAGCACTAGATGTCAGCTACGCGACTCCGATTTTTTTAATAAACCAATGTTGACCGACAACAAGAACTGTCATACTCCTCCTCTGCGTCGGTGCCTCGCTCAGGAGCGATCGATCCATCGCATGAGCGGCTGACGCTGATAATACGATAATACATGGGACAGATAAGTCGCATTCACACACAGGTGCGCGGTGTCCGGGATGTGATGGCCGTGGAACGCCGCCAGGACTCAAAGGAGCGTGTCGTCGCCCATGCCGAAGTCAGCGTCGCGAGAGCGGATACCGCCATCGACCAGGCCGCGACTGCCCGCCGATGCGCGCTTGCTCTCTTCGTCGTCCTCGTCCTCGTCCTCCTCGTCCTCCTCCAGCCGCACGATCTCGCTCGGCTCGGCGCCGAACGCGTTACCGGACGGAGGCTGCGCGTGGTTCCGCATGTAGTGAAGGCACACAGCGCGCAGCTGCATCGCGTTGCTGCTCTCCGCCGCCCCGAGCAGACACTCGACGGTCTCGCGGCAGACGGCGTGCTGCAGCGCTCGCTCACACACCTGCTTCAAGTGGTCCAGCATGAACTGGTCCGCCGCGACCAGCAGCTCGAGCGTCACCTCGAACTCGTCGTCGCCCAGAGCGGACTCGCGCTCGCGTCCAGCAGCAGCCCTGGCTGCCGCGTCCGAGTACTGCTTGTCCTCATAAAACGACTCGCCCCAGTCGCCGTCTTGCGGCGCGTCTGGCCAGCCCCGAGTCGCGCCAGTCGACGACGCATTGTGGAATTCCACGGGCTCCTCTTGCGGCCAGCTGCTGCCTCGCCCGCGCTCGTGCGCGTCGTCGTTGAACTCGTTTCCGTTCGGCGTCTGCACCTCGACCTGCGGAAGTCCCCAGCACTGCTGGTAGTACCCTCCCGACGGACTCGACAGCGGGTCCTGGCTGTTGCTCGCAGTCGGAAACGCCGTGGCTGCTGCCATCGCCGAGTGGACGATGCTCGCGCGTCGCGCGCCGCGCCATCGGTCCTCGGGCACGGCCTCGCCAGTGTATAAATACTCCATCATCTTGACAAAGACGACGTACCGGACATCCGGGACGACGATCTGCTTCTCGCTCGCCTCGCGGAACCCGGACGAGAACATGACGCGGAACCGCTCGCTCAGTAGCGACAGCACGAGCTTGTGCGCAAACACGGCGCGGCCCTCGACCAGGAACGAAATGTCGGCGAACTCTTCGCAGTTGACGAACTGGCCCAGCGAGCGCTGCAGCGTCTGCGCCGACGACGCCAGCGAGATCTCCGCGCGCGGCGGCGGGTCCGTGTCGAGCTCGTAGAAGTCGTTCAGGTACTCGCTGCCGTACGATCCGCCGAAGATGAACAGCTTCCGGTCCACTACCGTGCACGTATGCCCGGCGCGACGCCCAGGCCCCTTTCCAACGACGACTATAGGCGCACGAGGGCGGCGGCGGCGGCGAAGGGGATGGAAGTGGCTCGTGTCGTTCGGGTTGGCCGCCGATTTGCCGCCGCTAAAGTCTGGCTGGCTGTCTCTGTCGTAGAGACCATACGGGTCGTCTTCTCCCGCCTCGCCATAGAGACTGTAGGACCGACGGGCGTCGTCACAGCCCGTAAAGCTCTCGTCGTCGTCTTCATATCCGTACTCTGCGTCGTCTTCATCTTCATCATCATCATCGTCACCATCCCCATCGTCACGATACTCCTGCGTGTTTCTTGAGTGCCGTCGTCGCCGCCTGGCGCTGCCGCTGCTGCTTCGCCACCTCTCTCCGGCGAACGAGCCAAAGTCGTTGAGCTCCGACTGCTGCGGCTGGCTCCACGGCGGCGTCGCCTCTTCGCGCGCCTTGTACTCGTCCTCGGCGGTGTCCTCCATGCAGACGGCCGCTCTCCCGCCCTCCTCCTCCGTCACGATCATGTCCAGCCACTCGTGGTCCTCCGGGTCGTACACGTGCAGGTCGTTGAAGCACTTGGCCGACGGCCCCGAGCCGCCAAAGAGGAACAGCAAGTCGCGGTGGCACGCGAGCGTCATGCCCGCGCGTGGGTGCGGCGGGCCGCGCGGGACGAGCTCGTCCGCTGTCGCGGCGCCGCCGTCCGCGGCCCACGGGCTGCTCGATCCGCGCACGCGCGACCAGGCGAAGCAGCGCGTGTCGAGCACGTGGATGTCGTTCAGGCGCTTCTGTCCGTCCCATCCGCCAAACACGAGCAGCGTCTGCGCGTCGCCGACGACCGCCGAGCTGTGGTTGGCGCGCGGCGCCGGCAGCTCGCCCGACGCGTGGATGCGGCGCCACTCCATCGTGTCGATCGACAGCGCGTGCAGGTCGTTCAGGTACTCGCGGCCGTCGCCGCCGCGGAAGACGAGGATGCTGCGCAGGTGCGGCAGGTAGTCGGCCGTGTGCATGTTGCACGGGCCGGGCGGCGTGCCGCGCACGCGCGGGGACGGCTGCCAGGTCAGCGTCGGCAGGTGCAGCACGTGCAGGTCGGCGGCCGCGAGCGGCCCGCTGCCGAGCCAGCCGCCGATGATGAACAGCCGCTGCTCGGCCAGCGTGGCCGTGTGGCCGTTGCGGCCGGCGGGCGGCGCGCCGCGCGCCTCGTGCGTCAGCTCGCGCCACGTGAGTGCCTCGCAGTCAAACAGGAACAGCTCGTTGTGGTTGTGGCGCCCGTCGTAGCCGCCGAACACGAGCAGCTCGCGCCGGGAGATGGCCGTCGCCGTGTGGTTCTTGATCGTCGGCGTCGCGCCGCCCTGCACGCGCAGCCGGTTCCAGCGCATGTACATGGCCGCGAAAGGGGGAGGGGGGTGAGGGATTAAGGGGAGGGACACAAGGCGGCGCGTACTGGGAGCGCCGCCGCGGAGCGGGAGGCGGCGCGGGGGGCGGAGCTGGAGGCGGAAGCAGTCCCGCCGGCCGAGAAAGGCGGCGCCCCTCTCTCCGATTCTTGGAGTTTCAGCGTCTATAGCGCTCGCGAGATAAACCTAAATAATAGTACAAAAGCACGAGAAGGTTTTTTATTATGGCGAAAAAAGGGGGTGGTAAATGTATTAAATACTACTAAAGTATAGTGAAATCCAGTCAGACGGAGAGCGTGTTATGCAGACTGGAGGAGGGACCATGTGATCAATCTGGAGCGGGGACGACGGGTCCATGGCGCCGTTCGTTGGCGGCCAGAGGAGCGGCAGACTGACGTCTCGGCCGCCTCGGAGCGGGGCCTTGTTGCGGTTGTATAACCTAGGAGCGAGGGTCCGATTGCCAAGCTCGCTTCGCTCCATCACTCTCTGATCACCATTCCAGCGCCTCGCTTCATGTTCATCACTCTCTGATTATCATTCCAGCCGACTCACTTCAATGCGACGGACGGCCATCCACTCGGCTCGGCTCCATGGGTTCGCTCACTCGACGCCTTGCTCTCTTCAGCGCAGCCCGTTCGCCAGCCCCCAGCTCAAGCTCAAGCCCATGAGGGACGCGACCGAGGCAGACGTCCACGTAGTGGAGGGACCGTGTCTGGCGGCCAACCAGAGCTTTGAGAGGCGCTGGACGCTCGGGAAGACCCCGAACGCCATCGAGCGGATCGAGATCGCCGTGCCAGGGCTCGTGTACGTCTCCCACGACGCGTCCAAGCCGAGCTCGGTGCGCTTCTCGGGCGACTCGCGCGAGATCCTCGAGCGCGTCGAGGTCGCGGCCGCCGCACCGGACACCGTGCACGTGCGCGCAAAGGGGCTAATGGACGGTCACCTGCTGACCGAAATCTCGCTGCAGCGCGCGTCCGCCGTCCGCGCGTTCTCTAGCGCCGGCTCGGTCACAACCGTGGTCGAGGACGGCGTGCTCGTCTCCTGCGACTCGCAGCACTCGCTCACGCTGGACGCGGCCGGCAGCGGGGACGTTTTCATCGGCTCGTCGGCTCCAATGCGCCTGCACTCACTGTCCATCTGCGGAGCCGGCGGTGGGGACGTGCAGGTCGTGGCGCCGGCCATCCTCTGCGAGGGCGAGACGCGCGTCCGCACGCGCGGATCCGGTGACGTGAACGTGTTCACGAACGCCCTGACGACCCAGAGCGCGCACCTCCAGGTGGCCGGCAGCGGCGACGTGAACGTGGACGTCGCCGACGTATTACAAGTCCGCGGCGCGCTCGAGACGCGCATCGCCGGCGCAGGCAACGCGACCGCGCTCTGCCGCGTCCTGGACGCCACGGCCGTCTCCTTGGCCGTCGCGGGCTCCGGCAACAGCACCGTCGCCACATGGGAGAAGCTGGCCGCGGCCACAATCAGCGCGGACGTCGTCGGTTCAGGTGACGTCGTGGTCGCCTCCGCCGGCGCCGGCGCGGCCTCGCTGGTCAATGTGCGCGTCGCCGGGAGCGGCAGCGTCGACGTTGCCGACGTGTTCGCCGACACGGCCAAGATCCACGTCGCCGGCTCGGGCGACGTGGCCGTACGCGTCGGCGCGGAGGCCCACGAGGCGCTCTTTGGCTCGGGCAGCGTCGCGTTCGTCGGTGGACGCCCTCGGGAGATACACACGACCGGCTCGCGCGCGCCGTTCGGAGGCGCGCGTGCCGAGCCGGACGCGGCGCGACCGCTGGCCGCGGTGCTGGACTACCAGCGCCGGCGCTTCCCTAGCCCCGCGCCGGCGCGCGAGGCCGCGTTCGCGCAGATCCGCGCGCGCCACGTCTCTCTGGACATGAAGAGCGCGCTCGGCAGCATATGGAGCGCGTTCAGGGCGTAAATGGAGGGTCTATCCACGGGACGGTTGGGTTCTATTGTTACGTAAACAGAAATACGGATATACGGTAGTATTCTTTCTGACCATGTCGAAATGGATTTAGGGTTCTAAAACCATGTAGTACAGTATGAGAAGCGGCGTCTGCTCGGTTCGCTAAAGGAGCAGGGTGAGAAGAACCTGGGGGCTGACGAGACGCTGGTCACATTGGCAACTCGCGGGTGAGGGGGCGACGCGCGGACGGGTCCGCTCACTCGCGATTCGCAGCCGACACATGCAGCAGATGCGGACGGCGGCGGCCGCGGACGGCGCCGCGCTGCTGCTGCTGCGCGCGTACGTCCACGCCCTGCTCTTCCTCCCGCGCCTCCTGTACGTTCCACCAATAGCCGCATTGCGGCCGCAAAAAGTGTCATAATACCCGCGTCGAAAAAACGCTAAACGAGGTATACTGAACCCAAGACGCTTCGGCGGCTGACGGAATGGCTGTCCTCTCTTGTTTGGGGACCGACCCACCCAGCTGGGAGCTCAATTGGCGCTGGAACCCGATCTTCGCCGTCCCGCGGCGCCTGCTGTCGCTGCTCCTGCCGCCCATGGACGCGCCGGCCGCAGCTTCTAAGGACGCCAAGGACGCCACGGACGCGGCGCCTACAGGCGGCAAGCCCGCGCTGCGGTGGCTCGCGCCGGGCGAGCGCGCGGGCGAGCGCGTGGCCATCGTGAGCTACCCGCGGTCGGGCAACTCGCTCATGCGCGGGCTGCTCGAGGCGGCCACGGGCGTGTACACTGGCTGCGACACGCGCCCGGACCGCGCGTTGAGCCAGGAGCTGCAGCAGTACGGCATGAAGGGCGAGGGCGTCGTGGACGAGTCGGTGTGGTTCGTCAAGACGCACTTCCCGGAGCGCGTCGGCTGGAAGCCCTTCTCGGCGCGCAAGGCCATCCTCGTGGTGCGCAACCCGTGGGACGCGATCGACTCGTACTTTAACATGACGCTCACCAACTCGCACCGCGTGAGCGTGCACGAGGGTCAGTACGAGCGCTTCGCCGAGCGCTGGGACGGCATGCTGCGCAACGAGGTCGACGTGTGGATGAAGTTCCACCGGTTCTGGACCTCCAAGGTCGACATCCCCATCATCGTCGTGCGCTACGAGGACCTGATGGTGCACCGCGAGGAGACGCTGCGCCGCGTCTTCCTCTTCCTCACGGACACGCAGACGCTCGAGGGCACCGAGTGGGAGGCGCGCATCCAGGCCGTCGTGGCCGCCGGCGGCGATCACGCGGGCCCGTACAAGCCGCGCAGCGGCAAGATCGGCGCGTCCTTCAGGCACTACTCGGAGGCGCAGTTCCAGCACATCCTGCAGACGGCGCGGCTGCCGCTGCGTGGCTTCGGCTATGACACGGAGACGCAGGGCTTCCCCGCCGAGATCCAGCTGCCGCGCCGCCAGGTCAAGCCGGGCAGGACGCCCGACGCGCGGCTCGAGATCTCGACCGACCTGGAGATGGAGGTGCGGCGCAGGAACGACGTGTTCGGCCGCGGCTCGACCTGGTTCCGCAAGACGCTGACGGACCCGGTGATCGCCAGCGACGGCTCGGCGCTCAACATGGACGAGGTGCTCGCCGCGCGGCTGAGGGCCAGCGAGGAGCAGCAGGAGCACAAGCACGAGAGCAAGTGACGATGGACGGACAGACCGACAGACAGGTAGCAGTCCATTCGCTCGTGAAGTCTCCGTCTGTTTGATGTAACAACCGTCAGCACAGCATGCCTGCCATGCACGGGACTCGCCTCTATCCAACGCATCGAGAGGACCCTCCCTCTCACCATTAGAGATCGGTCGACTCGGGGTTCACACTCATGGGCTTGCGCACGTAGATGTTGCGGTTGCGGCCGTACTTGAGGTTCCAGGCGGTGGTGCCCACGACGGCGGCGAACACGGCGGCGATGGAGAAGAAGACGAGCGCCTCGAACTCGTGCGGGTCGCTGAAGACGATGCCGACGACGAGGATGAGCATGTAGAAGAACTGCGACGTGGCCGTCTGCATGGCGTTGACGGCGCCGCGCTTGTGCGGCTCGATCCACTCCTGCATGATCTGCGTGTCGGCCAGGTCCGTGGCCCAGAGCCACATGCGCGAGACCACGACGCAGCCGAGCAGCAGGTAGTCCGACAGCGCCGACTCGCCCGTGAAGACGTACGCGAGCAGGATGGGCAGCAGGCAGAGCCAAAAGAGCCACACGCTGAGCACCGCCACGCTCTCGAGCTTCCCGAGCCACGAGCGCAGGTACGGGAACGCGAGCGTGCCGAGCAGCCCGGAGACGGCGCCGGCGCCCTGGCTCGAGCCGAGCAGCGAGTTGGCCACGCCGCGCCACTTGAGGTACGCCATGTTGAGCGCGCCGCCCGAGAGCACCGTCATGTAGAGGGAGCAGAACGACAAGCTGAGCAGGAACACGGGGTGCTTGGCGTACTCGCGCCACTGGCGCGCAAAGTGGGCGGCCTCGTTGATGACGTGGGACCCGCAGGTCGCGTTCACTTCCTCTTTGCCTTCGGACGCGTCGTGCTTGTCCGCATCGCCATGCGTCTCCTTGGTCGCGAGCTCCGGGACGAGGTGGTAGATATCCGCCGTCATGACGAACTCGAGCGGCGTGGACGCCACGTTCCACACGCCGACGGTGGCCGCGCCGATCGTGGCGCGCGTGGTCGGGTCGTCGCCGGCAAAGTCCATGATGACGCCGAAGGCCATCGGCCCGAGGATCTTGCACGCCAGGTCGATGCGGCGCATGGTCGTATTGAGCTGCGCGAGCTTGGACGAGTCGCCGCCGGCGATCACGACAACCCAGTCGCGCTCGAGCCCGATGGTCTGCGCGTCGTTGAGCACCTGGCCGGCGCCGCCGCACACGAGCGTCGCGGCGAAGAGCAGCACGAGGCGCCAGGTCCACTCGGGCTTGTGGACGCCGTCGGCGTTGGTCACCTCGAGGATGGCCACGAGTAGCGCCGAGCTCAGCACGATCATGGCGTTCTCGGCCACGATCGCATACTTCATGGCCGTCCAGCGGTTCGAGCGGTCGATCAGGCGCCCCACGGACGGGATCACGACCATGCACGTCGCGTACATGGCCAGCGAGAAGCTCGCGCTCGGCAGCAGCGTGTCCACGAAGATCTCCATGAAGAGGATCGGCACCGCGAACTGCCACATGCGGTCGCCCTACGCGTCGCTCGACACCATACGCCAGTCAATCAGTCGATGAGCTTCAGGCAGAGACTTGGAGAGGAGACGAGCGCGCACCCATGCAGACAGGAGGTGGCCGGCGTAGAGGTACGTGTACACGCGGCGCGGTCGCGCCGGCGTCCTGTTACTGCCGGGACTTCCAGCCTCGCTACAATGCAGTAGCAGTCAGCACTAGAGTATGTAGAGAGATGGCTCGCGCAGCTGGCGGTACGTACAGAAGCCGCGTCGTCTCGTCCGCGCCGTCGCCGCTGCTGCTGTTGCTACTGCGCGCGTCGAGCCACGCGACCAGCAGACTCGCGGTCGTGGGCAGCAGCAAGGCGCTGGCGATGATGACCATCACGATGTTGCCCGGCCGGCTGAGCACGCACACGTCGCGTACGTCGAACAAGCAGGCTGCCGCGCATTGAACGACAGCAGACAGCGGCGTCAGTCTATCCGCATCGCAGACCGACGGGGTGAGTGAGTGAGTGCGATACCGAGGCCGTCAGCCGTGCAGAGCGCGCTCGCGAGCGCGAGCGCCGCCGACACGAGCACGGTGCGCTCCATGTAGGCGTCGGCCGAGCTTCTGGAGCGCGTAGGCGGCTGGGGAGTGAGGGCACGCGCGCTTCGGGCAGTGAGTGGCCTCGGATCGACGACGGGATGCGCGAGTCGTCCGCTTGGATCTCCCTGTTGAAGTCGATATTCTGGACTGGAAGTGCGGCACGGAACCAGGTCTTGTATCGATTCAACCTGTGAAAGGGAATACTCTGGCGTCGAAGTGGATGCGTCTGATTCGCGAACATGGGGATGGAGTCAGATGGGCGAAGCGTGCTGGTCAGCTCAAAGTGCTCTGGGAGTTTGTCCAGCAATGGCCAAGTCACGTGCCTAAGCTCCATCACTTGGTTGGTCTCAATGACTTGGTTGCGCCGGTCGCTCGCTTGGTCTTGACCTTCGCAGCGTCGGGCTTCGGCTTCCTCGTCTCCTTCCCCGCCTTCGTCTTGGCGCCGGCGCCGTCGATCCCCACCAGGAGCGGCTGGAACGCAGTCAGGTCGCCGGCGAAGAGCACGCTGTGCGCCCAACCCGCGAACGGAGCGAAGCGCGCGCGGAAGTGGTCGCCCACCGACTGGTACACTCCCGGTGTAAGGCTCTTCTTGCCAGCCAGCGACGCGTCGAACTCGCGGCACGCGATCTGCCACACGTGCGTGTCCACGGGAATCGCGTCCAGGTGCTCAAGGGAGAACAGCGCCACGCAGTCAGCCACCTTGCGGCCTACCCCAGCGAACACCATGAGCTTCTCCTGGTAGCCCTCGTCGAACTCTGCTGGGCCGGGCGAAAGCTGCGCCTTGGTGCCGTCGTCTCTGATGCTGTGCAGATACGCTTCCCCGCCGAGCGCCTGCAGCTGCTGCGCGGTCTTGATGACAAAAGGCGCGCGGTAGCCAAAGCCGAGCTCCCGCAGCGTCGCGTCCTGACACTTGGTCGCGAGCGCGTCGACGGACGGGAACGCGTGGAAGCGCAGCGCAGTCGAGCTGCACGTGAACAAGTGGTCGACGAAGGACGCGCGGAGCTTGGCGACCATCTGCTGGATGCGCTGGATGTTGTTGTTGGACGAGCAGATGAACGAGAAGAGGCACTCGACCGGGTCCTGCCGCACGATGCGCAGGCCCGGCAGCGTCTTGATGATGCGCGCCATGCGGTCGCTCGTCTCCGTCCAGCGCTCGTACAACGGAGCGGCCTCCATCTGGAGCTCAAGCGACACAGACACACACGTCA
>JAADXX010000812.1:0-12486 GCA_023338025.1 Phytopythium oedochilum
GCGCGACATTCTGCGCTCGAACCGCCTCGCGGCCAGGGCCACGACCGTGTGCAACCTCATGGCGGTCGTGCACGAGTACTTTGGCAAGATCCAGCACGGCTTTGGCCGCGAGACGTCGGCGTCCAGTGTCACGCTGGCGCAAAAGGTCGACTTTCTGCGCTCCGTGTTCGACGAGAACGTGGACTTTGGCACTGGCGGACGCGGACGCGGACTCGACGCCTTCATCGCGCAGTGCCAGGCGTACACGCTGTTCCACGCGTCCTTCTACTACGAGCCGCCGACGCTGACGCAGGTGAGCCCTACGGACGAGGACCACACCGTGATCGTCGTCTCGCGCAACCGGCTGCGCGTGCGCGTCTCTCGACAGACCATCGAGGTCATGTTCCCGCACCTGCTGCAGGACGAGGCCATGGTGCAGGCGCTCATCGGCAGCGAGATCGTCTACCCGTGCGTCATCACCGTGTTCTTCGACCACCGCGGCCGCGTCGTCCGCCACGACGCCGAGGTCGACTTTGTCTCGGGGCTTTCGGCCGCGCTCAAGAGTTTGGACGAAGTCGGACGCGTCATGAGCAACGCGAGGCTCCACGGATCCATCATCGTGTACGACGCGTCGGTCTCGCAGACCAAGGATCCGCTTTTGCCGAGCGCCGAGCCTCAACGTCCTTATGAGATCGCTACGACACCCACCGACGCGCCGTACCATGATCACTACAGCAACAACGAGGAGGAGGAGGAGGAGAAGAGGCTACCGCAGCCACAAGAGGTACCGTCGCCAGTGCACACGCCAACGACGAGCGACGAGCTCGCTGGCCAGCAGGAGAGCCTCGAGCTGTACGCCTCACCACCGTCGACGCACGCCCACTTTGCTGGCGCCAACAGCAGCGAGCTTACGGCCGCGCTGTACGAGCAGTCGCACACGTCGCCGAGCAAAGAGCCTGCGAAGCAGTCCAAGGAGAGCGTGACGTCCAGGATGAGCATCCACTCGCTGCTCTCGTGAGCTAGCTCGTCTCGGCCGGACAGGTTTTTTGGAGTGGAAGAAGTACGAAGTAGACACGAAGACGAGTCGCGAGCGCGCCGTGTGTAACATGCCAAAGCACCTCTACTGCAGCGACTAGAGCGACACGAGGCGGTCGAGCTCGCTGTTCTTGTCGGCGAGCTCTCGCTGCTTGAGCTGCGACCGCGCGACGGCTTTCTCGGTCTCAATCGCCCAGTTGGGCCGCCCGAACGCCGCCGCGAACGCGATGCCGGAGGTCACCGAGTAGCCGCAGATCATCCCGAGCCAGATGCCCAGCAGGTTCTTCGTCTCGGACGCGATGCCCATGTAGTAGGCGGCGGGCACGCCCACGAGCCACGCGCCGACAGCGAAGCCGACCATGAGCGGCAGTGGCCGAGCCTGCGCGCGCAGAACCGCCTGGCGCGTCGAACAGACGAGTGAGCAAGCCGAGCAAGCAGCCAGCTAGACGGACGAGGGCACGTACGATGGAGTAGTAGAAGAAGGACAGGGTGAGGTAGGCGAGCGCGGCGAAGGCGCAGATCTGGCTGAACATGTCGACGACTCGCGGGTCGTCCGAGAAGATCTTGCCGAGCTGCCCGCGGAAGCCGACGATGATGGCGCTGTTGACCGCCGCGAGCGTGGCGATGCCGCACGCTGTGAGCTGCGCCGCGAGGACGGCCACGTGCGGCTTGCCCGCCCCCAAGTGGATGCCGATGCGCGTCACGGCCGCTTGGATGACGCCGAAGACCGGGCTCGTCATGAACATGAAGAGCTCCATCATGGCGTTGTGCGCGCCGAGCTGGACCTGCAACGCAGATGTGGACACTCAGACTCTCGCCCTTGGAGTGCTCAATGGCCCAGACCCACACGCACGCACCTCGCCGATCTGCGCAGCGAAGAGCGTCATGGTGACGAGCTGCGCGTTCTCGAAGAGCATCCCGGCCGCGAGAGGCGCGCCGACGCCGACGAGCTCCTTGACGAGCCGCGCGTCCAGGAACTGGCCGTCCCACTTGCACGCGCACCGGCGGTGCAGCTTGCGGTACACGTTCATGTAGAGCGCGTAGCCCACGAGGCGGAGCGCGAGCGCGAGCGACGTGCCGAGCGGGCAGCCGACGAAGCCGAGCGCCGGGAGCCCAAAGAGTCCGTGCGTGAGCCCGGCGGCCAGCACGGCGTTGAGCGCGACGGTGACGGCGTTGGCCACCGCCGTGGGCACGATGATCTCCTGCGCCTGGTAGAAGATGGCCATGACCTGGAACATGCTGCGCGGCCAGAGCCAGAGCAGCGCCAGGCGGCAGTACATGCGCGCGTAGTCGGCCACCTGGTCCGCGACGCCCGCGGCCGCCAGCAGGTCGCCCAGGTTCCACCAGAGCAGGGCGACCGGCACGCACGCGAGAGTGAGCAGGAAGGCCGCGAGCAGCGAGTAGGCGCCGAGCAGGTGGAAGTTTCGCGCGCCGAACGCCTGCGCGCCCAGCGCGTTGAGCCCGGCGTTGAAGCCCTGCATGAAGAGCAGCATGGTCAGGTCGAGCGCCACCTGCGAGTACGCGACGGCCGCGAGCGGCGCCACGCCCAGGTGGCCCATGACGCTTAGCTCAGTGATCGAGATGGCGAAGAAGCAGTACGTCGAGCCCGCCGCCGGCAGCGCCAGCGCCGCCAGCGCGCGCAGCTCCTGCCGCGCCGACACCATCGCGTTCGTCTGTCTGAGCAAAGGACGGAGGGCGGCGGCGACCGATGTGAGCAGGCGCCGAGCAAGCGGCGCGAGCTCGGATCGGAGCACTCGTCGTGTCGAGTCGGATGGGTTCGCTCGCCGGCGACTGATATCTCTGTACTGAAGTAACACCCTCCATTTATATTATGTGTACCACGCTGGCTAAAAACGGTTGAGCAGACAGTAGCATACCGGTATCTGGCTAAATATTACCGGTTTGATGATTGCGTCAGCTGTTTACGCTGCACTTGGGTTTTGTATTGCCAATTATAAACTCGATATATTATCAACTCACGACAAAGCCATATCAAAACACGCGAAAAACTGCGGCGGGCACTTGGACGTACGCGATGGAGCTGAGCGCGAGTCTGGACGAGCTGCAGCAGCTGGCGCCGCGCCTGCGCGACTTCGACCCGGCGGACGAGGGCTGGCAGCGCGCGGAGCGGCGCGCGCTCGAGGTGCGCGAGCAGGTGGAGGCGCTGCTGCGGACGCCCGAGGGCGTGCAGCAGCTGCGCGCGAGCTACGCGCTGCCGATCATGAAGCAGCTGGTGCCGGCGGTGCGTGCGAGGCTCTTGGGGCGTTCTCTGCGGCTGCTTTGGACTCACGTGGCTGCGCTGAAGGCCACGCGCGAGGAGATTGCGGAGCTCAAGGTGTCGGACTTTGTGCTGGGCCTCATGTTCGAGAAGCCCTTCACCGCGTTCGCCCAGGTCTACAGAGGATACGGCGTCGAGGTGCGTGGCTGTCAGTGAGGACTGGGTACCGGACGCTCTGCTGACGCGCGTCCTCGTCCTCAGTATGGCAAGGCGCTGTCCGAGGAGGCGCGCAAGAGCGCCAACAATATCAAGTCCTCGTTTGTAAGCGCACTGCTCGGCCGCGTCGCCGACTTCTCCCTAAACTGTGCGTCGCTTTAGATCTACGGGGAGATCCTGTTCTTCCCGTTTGCCGAGGCGATCCGCTCGGTCGCGCCGTCGCTGCCGGAGCACCCGATCTTCTACGACCTGGTAAGCGTCGTTCGTGGCTGTCCCGTCTCGATCCCCAGCGACCGAGTTCGCATCCTGACAGCTCGTGCTCTCCACCCAGGGGTCTGGAACTGGCAAGGCCGTCATTGCCGCGAGTTTGCTGCACCCGTTCGACCAGGCCATCGGCATCGAGTTGCTCGAGGTATCTCCCCTGCGACTCTCAGCACCTCCTGGGCTGGCACTGACGCTTGCGATGGCTGCCCGAAGCCGCTCGTGGCGTGTTCCGAGAAGCGACAGGCCGCACTCGCCAAGATCGGAGGCAACGTGGCGCGAGCGGACATTGGGTTCATCCACGGGAGCCTGCTGACGGCCAAGTGGCAGGACGGCGACCTCGTGTTTTGCCACGGCACGTGCTTCAACGACCAGTGCGTAGTGTTTCGCGACGATGGCGACGGAGACGCCAGCTCGACTCACACTCGGGGCATTCTATCGCTGCTCGTCCAGGGAGTGGTCGCAGATCTCGCTGGCTGCCGAGGGAATGAAGCAAGGCGCGTTCTTCCTGTCAACGTCGCACGTGCTGCTGACCGCGCTGTTCGAGGTGGTCAAGACACTCCAGTTCAAGATGAGCTGGGGGACCGCCACGCTGTACATTCACGTGAGCGAGCGACATTGGGTCTCACTATGAACGAGTCGCTTTGCGCTAACGATCGCGTGCGCTAATTGTTGACCGACAGCGCCGGCGCAAGATTGGCAAGTGGGCCGCGCAGATGCTTCGCGGGGGCCGCGCGACGCGCTCCGACCTGGCGAATGAGCAGGGGAACGCATCGACTCGTGTCTCCAAGACCGACGAGACTCGGGAGTAGTGTGGAGCACGCACAAATGCACGCACACGCAGGCAGCTAGCTTAGCTACAGCGACCGCATGACATGCAGGCATCCGTGTCTGGGCGAGCTTCACTTTATAGCCAATGAAAACCCATCATGTTGAATTACAGCCAATCATCTTCTCGAATGAACGGCTTTTCGCGCAGAAATCTAGGCGCGATGCGAGACGACATGGAGGACGCACGGCGCGAGATCGGCGACGAGGGCGTGTGGTCGCTCTCGTCCGCCAAGCCAGGCAACGGCGTGGACCAGCTGCGCGACGGTGCGGCCGCTGCCAATTGCGTGGACGGGGGCGACGAGCGGAGCTAACTGTGTGCGACGCCGCAGACAGCGTGGACACATACTGGCAGTCGGACGGCGCGCAGCCGCACCTGATCAGCATCCAGTTCTTCCGCAAGATGGCGGTACGCGAGGTCGCGCTGTACCTGGACTTCAAGCTGGACGAGAGCTACACGCCCAAGAAGCTGTCGATTCGCTGCGGCAGCACGGCGCAGGACCTCAAGGAGGTGCGCGTCGAGCACATCGTCGAGCCCACAGGCTGGGTCACCATCCCGCTCTGCGACGGCGACGAGCGCGACGGCGAGGTACGCGGCCCGTCGCCATTATACTGCTATAGCGATTGCTGGAGCAGAGGCTGACGCACTCACTCGCTCGCGACACACCACACAGCAGCGGCCGCTGCGCACGTTCTTCCTGCAGATCGCGGTCATGGCCATGCACCAGAACGGCCGCGACACGCACATCCGGCAGGTCAAGGTGTACGCGCCGCGCAAGCCGGGCGCGCTGGACCAGTCGGTGCCGGAGCCGTCGACGCCCCAGTTCTGGGCCTACTCGTGCATCCGCTAGGCTAGCTAGCAGTCGAGCGAATCGAAGACGCGGGCGTTGGGACACAGTGGAGGGTGGCGTTTCATACTATACACGCAGCTGTACGAGGAACCACAGAGGCGTCGCTACGTCCTTCGCGACGTCGGCGCTGGCTGAAGATGCTGCTGCTGTTGTTGTTGCCGCTGTGCCGCGTTCTTGAACCTACTCGGGGCGAGTCGCGCGTGGCGTTAGCGTCGCCAGAACCATAGCGATCGATCGATCGAGTTATCGAGAAGAGAGAGACGCACACGCCGTGGAAGATCTTGGTCATGGACGTGACCTGCTCGTCCGTGTGCGCCAAGCGCTCCACGTTCTGCGCCAGCAGCGCCACCGACTCGTGCAGCTCCTCCATGCGCGCCGCCAGCTCGGCGTACGCGCGCGCCTTCTCCTCGTCCATCGTTATGCGCGCGCGTTCGGCTTTGTGCTGTTGGCGACACGATACCTACAGAACGCAAGTGTAAGGGCTCACTATTCGAAATGCATTTTTCAAATCCATAAAGGACCAAAAATACCCCCACAACCGGTATTTTTGGTCCGATCGTATCAGATTTTTTTGTAATACCGGTACATTTGACTGGTACTACTCGGTGGACCACACGACGTCGTCAAAAGCGCATGGATGGCCGCCAAACGGCATCCGCATCGACCGACGTCCGTGACGGCCACGCCAAGCAAGGATGCACGACGCGGACGAGTTCAAGCTGTCCAAGGCGGCGCAGAACCAGCTGCAGCGGTCGCTGCGCAATGAGGAGACGGGCCGCACCAAGCACACGGGCCGCGACGATCGCGCGACGACGGAGCAGGTGCTGGACCCGCGCACGCGCATGATCCTGTACCGCATGCTGAACCACGGGATCGTGACGGAGATCAACGGGTGCCTGAGCACGGGCAAGGAGGCCAACGTATACCACGCGCGGCTGCCGGACGGCCGCGAGGGCGCCATCAAGGTCTACAAGACGTCCATCCTCGTGTTCAAGGACCGCGAAAAGTACGTGTCGGGCGAGTTCCGCTTCCGGCATGGCTACTCCAAGAGCAACCCGCGCAAGATGGTCAAGCTGTGGGCCGAGAAGGAGATGCGCAACCTGCGGCGGCTGCGCGACGCCGGCATCCGCTGCCCCGAGCCGCTGCTGCTGCGCTCGCACGTGCTGCTCATGGACTTCATCGGCCGCGACGGGTGGGCGGCGCCGCGGCTCAAGGACGCCAAGCTGAGCGCCACGCGCTTCCGCGAGTGCTACCTGGACTGCGTCAAGATGATGCGCGTCATGTACCAGACGTGCAAGCTCGTGCACGGCGACCTGAGCGAGTACAACATTTTGTACTACCAGCAGCAGCTCTACTTCATCGACGTGTCCCAGTCGGTCGAGCACGAGCACCCGAGCGCGATCGACTTTCTGCGCAAGGACTGCCGCAACGTGAACGATTACTTCCGCAAGTACGGAGGCCTCACGCCCATGACGACGCAGGAACTGTTCGACTTTGTGACCCACCCGAGCCTGGCCGACGTCGACGCGCACCTGGAGGATGTCCAGCGCGCGATCGCCAACCGCCCGAGCGAGCGCTCGGCCGCCGAGCAGATCGACGAGGCGGTCTTCATGAGCACCTTCATCCCGCGGTCGCTCGGCGAGGTGCTGCACTCGGAGCGCGAGCAGCTCGACTACATGGAGGGCCGCATGGAGAAGTCCTTCATGGACGCCATCTCCCGCCTCGAGGTGAGCGACGAGGAGGCTCCTGCGCCTGTGCTGCAAGGCACGCGCTTGATGGACGTGCTGAACGTGGACGAGCTGAAGGACGGAGCTGACCTCGACGAGGACGAGGACGAGGACGAGGACGCGACTGACGAAGAGGACAACGAAGACGATGACGGCGGCGACGAGGAGGAGGAAGACGAGGAGGAGGAGGAAGAGGAAGAGGAAGAGAGTGAGGAGGAGGACTCGTCGCTGACGGACGAGCAGCGCGCGGCGTTCCGACTGGCGCGGCGCGAGGAGCGCGAGAGGCTTCGCGCCGACGAGAAGCTCGCCAAGAAGGCCAAGAAGCTGGAGACAAAGGAGGAGAAGAAGGCCAAGCGCCAGAGCAAGATCCCCAAGCACATCAAGAAGCGCCACAAGAAGCTTGCCAAGCAGAAGAAGAAGTAGACGCGCTGCAATGTTGGCGGCTGGCTGAAACTCGTTGCACCTCAATATATTCGCATGTGATTGGCTATAACTGCAGAGAACATGCCGTATAATGAATGGGATTGGCGGAAATTCGACAATTGGTCCAGACCAAACAAAAACACTCTCCATGTGCATTCAAAAAGTGACGACCGACATGGGCGGCGAGTTGTTGGCCGCGGGGCGAAAGCGCGCGGCGTCCACGGACCTGGAGGCGGCCGTGGCGTCCTCGATGGATGGATCGGACGTGTCGCTGGCTCCGTCTGGAGACGCGGACGCGCTGGGAGTCCTAGCAACCGACGTGGAGGCAGTCGAAGGAGCTCCAGCTGTCCAAGGGCCGACGTCGGCACTCGCGGGCGTTCCGGGCGTCCCAGACGCGTCCATGTTCGACAAGCACACGCCGGAGCTCGTGCGCTGGTTGGAGGAGTGCCGGGTGGCGAGCGGCGGCACCGACGCGACCCACGACGACGTGTTCTTCTTCTTCGAGACGACGTACCCGGAGGTGCTGGACCACTTGCCGCAGTTTTTCCACTGGATCACGGTCTTCATGGAGCACGCGGCGTCCGCAGCTGACGTTTCGCCCAGCGCCATGTTCATGGTGGCGTCGGAGACGCAGGAGGCGGCTGCTACCGACTTGGAGAGACCGATCCCGGCCTGGGTACCGGACGCCGTGCTGCGGCTTGAAGCGACTGGGGACCTCGCCACCATCGCGACCGAGAGCGGACTCAAGAGCCCCGTGACGCTGCTCTACTGGAAGAACGAGCATGCCAAGCGCGAACTGCAACGCGAGCACGACAGCCGCCGAGCGCTCGACGATGCAGTCGCGCTCGTGGTCGGCGAGGCGGAAGCCGCCGCGGACGCGGACTCGGCCGACGACGCGGTGGGTGATGCGTTCGAGGGTCCTGGACGCCACCGGACAGCGTTCATGCGCGAGGAAGAGCTGTCCGAGTGGGTGATGGGCCATCAGTTCGACCAGCTCACGCGCCAGGACGTGATGAACCACGTTGTAGAGACGTACCCAGCCTTCGCCGCGACCAAGAGCCTCCCGGCGCTCAAGATCTGGACGTCGCGGTTCTTGAAGCGCCATCTTGCAAGCACCAATACGAGCTCCGGCAATCACAAAGGTAAGAGCAAGAGTTCCTCGAGCAAGGCGTCCCGTGGATCGAAAACGAGCGGCGTTGGCGCCTCTGGTGGCAGCGAGGCATCATCCCCCAGGCTATCTGAAGTATCCAAGGCAAAGACGAGCGTATCGTTGCAAGACGACGGGCTGCTTGAAGCTTCACTAGGGCAAGCTGTACCACCACCAGTGTCCGCTGCAATGGCATCGGCGAGTACGAAGGAGTTCGGAACTGAGGCGCCAGCTACAGCGACGAATCCTCGAGCAGTCTCACGGAAGCGACGAGGGACGTGCACGAGTGGATACGTACTCCACTCGAACGAGTTCAAGCTGAACGCGCTGCGCAAACTGGACGAAGGCAAGAGCGTCAGCGAGGTGGCGCAGGAGCTCGGGCTCAAGAGCCAAAACTCACTGACGTACTGGAACAGCATCCGCGACAAGCTCGTGACGTCCGAGAAGAAGCGCTTCCGCCTCGCGGGAGGCGGGAGGCGGAGTAGCTGCACTTTTGAGGGCGAGCTGCTCATGTGGGTGAGCGAGAGACATCAAAAGGGTCTCGGTATGTGCTCGTTGGGATGGTGAATGTTTATGAACGGACCTGACTGACAGCGTCCGTGGCATTTCTGGTGTAGGCACAGATGTGAAGGCAGTCCTGGACTACATGCGTGAGTTCCACGCGTCGTTCACGGAGGGCAAGAAAGAGCCAACGCTACGCAAGTGGATCTTGCGCTTCTTTAAGCGCTGCTGGCGCGCGCCGTCTGCGGCAAGCGATCCGCAGGACACGAGTAAGGCGTACATCTTCGTATGACGGCGGCTGCTGCCATGTGTTGAAGATGGCGGCTGCGGAAGGAAACCCACGGCGCCGTCAATAAAGGTAAATGACAGAGATGTACAAGTATGCTGATTGTTGTTGTCTGCGGGTCGCTGTAGTGCTCGGACACGGTAGTTCTTCGTCCTCCTTGAATCTGCTGATGTTCATTGAGTCGATGCCCGGTCCTTGAGCACGCACCGCAATCCAGTGCTCGCCATCGTCTTGACCCGCATGGACGAGGTTGGAAAAATGGTTTGGGATGATGACATTAATCTCGATACGCGTCCCGCTGTCGTGAAGAAAGAGAACGAAGCCGTCCATGTCGCTATTCGGCACGCCAAACTCGAGTTTGCATGCATACGTCTCGATGAAAGCGTTCCGAGGCGACCTTGGTAGCAGTGGTTGTGTGTCCCCCGCGATCGGTACAGCGCCATCTCGTCCGCCGATCTATTACGCGTGGGGCTTTGACGGCTTCAGCGAACGTCGGCCGTCGGGTGAACCTCCTTCTTGGGCAGTAGAGGTACTGTTTTCGCCTCGAGCGGCTGACATAACGTCAGGAACGCGACGGTGTGCGCGAAACCCTCATGCTCCGCGACCTGCAGCGGTCAGCAGCCATTGGCAATGGTATTATCAGGCGACGCGCCGTACTCCACCAGGCTGGTGGCGTCGCGTGTATCCCTCTGGCATCATCGCAACGATCGAGCCAACGCTCGCTTGGCGTCCGAGCCGTGGTCCAGGAGAATGTGCGTGCGACCCCGAGGCTGTCGAAGCGCGCGGCATAATCCACTGACATGCACGCGTGCTCCGTGCTCGACCTCTGGGTGGCCGGAAGAAGCGCGAGCATAGTGCTGAGGTGGCCGATGCAGGAAGGACCCACTGCGGATACGAACGGTAGTCACGTGCTGATAAACGCGAGGGTTTGCTCTCGATACTGTAGAACTCATCCTCCTGGGCATACAACAGCCAAGTGTAACTGGAGGGGGGGACCTCTCGCTTGGGTGAGAATCCACCCCCTGATTCGCCTGGACTCCACCAGGCTGGAGCTTCGGGCGGTGGTGGCGTCAAGCGAAGTGTCGGGCGGCTGGGCGTGCTCATTCGCGGCGCCGGAAGTCTGCGAAAGGCCGGCGCTTGTTCGGCCTCTTCTTGTGCTGTTGGCGGCTGGCTTTGTGAGCGGATAACGTCGCTGATATCGAGGCGCTCTGTCACGGTCGAGCGACAGCAAGAGATATGAAAAACCCGCCGGGATTCTCTGGGAAAGAGGCGTTGGCGTGGATCGCGGACAGAGCCTCGAAGACGCCCGGGAATGATCGCCTGTGCGTCCACTTGAGCGACCGACTGAATGGCTTGTATCCGATTGTGAGCGGCTTGGACGGTGACCGATGGCTCAAAGTCTGGAACGACTACTGCAACACGGCGAGTGGCTTCCTCCAGATGCTGGGCGTGCAGATGAGCCGCGACTTCTTGCTCTTCCGCCTCGCGACGAGCAACAAGGTGGCTTGTGAGGTCGTCAAGGCTCACGATCGTCTCGACTCCATCTACAAGGCAATCGGCGTGACGGAGGAGGAAACGTTAGCGACTGCTTGGCAGGAAAGCTGGGACACAGATCGAGCTCATCAGGCGTCCTTCTTCACCGAAGCCATTGATCGCACGACGCCTCGGGAGTTGCTCGTCAAGTTCAGGAGCCGATTGGAGCTCGAGGAGACGCTCGTGCAGCTGCGCAAGCAGATCCAGACCCACCAAGACGAAAACACGAGCAAGTTCGGTATTCCCAGCAAGTTGCTCGAGCTGATGACTTCGGCATGGGATGGCGTCAAGGAAATCGCCACCATGGAATTACCGGAGGATCTCTACACATGGTTCGTATTGAAAACCGATGTAGTAGTTAGGCGTGAAGTGATCGGGAAAGGAATGTTCAGCACGACATACCTCGCCGAGTGGGCCTATCCGTCGCGGGAAAGTGCCATTGTTGTCAAGAAGCTGGACACTACGGACGATCGCGATGCCTTCTCGAGCGAAATCGCGGTCTGGTCGGGTCTGGAGCACCGCAACATTCTCCGGATGCTTGGCGCGAACCATATCGTGAAGCCCAAGTTCATTGTTTGCGAGTTTGCCAACGCCGGCAACTTCGTTCAATTCTTTGACGATGAAGAGAACAGGAAGCTCCTGTGGAACTTATTCACACAGGCGGCAAGAGGACTGGAGTACCTGCACTCGCAGCACGTGGAGTTCGGCGGTCTCAGTTGCAACAACTTGTTGGTGCATCGCGAGGAAAGCGGCGAGCTCGTGGTCAAACTGTCCGACTTTGGTTTATCGCGCATCCAGAAGCAGACCATCTCTACGAGTGCCGATGCAACGTATAGCAATTTTCGCTGGAAGGCCCCAGAGCGCTTCAGCTTGGATGACGCGTCTATCGATTTCTCCCGTTCGGACATCTATGCGCTTGGTCTATGCGTCATTGAAGCCGTAACGAAGGAGCTGCCTTTCGGGATGATGGATCTTGACGAGATCATCGAGTTCAAGCTGGAAAAGGCGCTGCTCGAACGACCAGACGAAGGCTTCACCGACCGCGAATGGGAGCTAGTTGCGCGCATGATCGACCCGTATCCCGAGAACCGTCCGGACATCAACGAGGTCATCGCCACTATGACGTTTCTCGACCATGCCGAGGGAACGAGCATCGATGAAGGTAATCGCAGTGGAGCATCAACAGGTGAAGGCGTCGTTTCGAAAACAGTTGTGAGTAGCGGGGAGATGTCATTCGATAAGGTCGTCGGCCAAGCTACTGCTCTCATGGATGCAGCAACTGACGGCAACCTCCAGCGCGTGCAAGAGCTGGTGCAAATTGGTGCGGATGTGAATGCTGCCGACAAAGCCGGCACGACGGCATTGATGCTCGCAGCAACACACGGCAGAGGTGACGCTGTGCGAGATCTTGTTGATCGCGGTGCCGATGTGAATGCTGCCGGCAAAGCCGGCACGACGGCATTGATGATAGCGGCAACACA
>JAADXX010000813.1:0-12473 GCA_023338025.1 Phytopythium oedochilum
CGCTCACTCTCCAATTTACGCACAAGCCACCACCTCCACATCCACAATCTCCCTCTTCCACGCTCCAAGATGGTACTCAAGCTCTACGCGAACCTCATCAGCCAGCCCAGCCGCGCCGGTACGGCCCAACCCTCACCACCCACCCGCTTATCATCGCATCGCTTGTCTGACGTTGTGCGCTTTGCTCCGACCGACGCTGCAGTCGAGTGGGTGCTGCGCTCCAAGAAGGTCGACCACGAGCTCGTGCAGGCCGACTTCGACGGACCCGTGTTCTCGGACCCAGCGTTCATCGCCATCAACCCGAACAAGCTCATCCCCGTGATCTCCGACGGCGACTTCACGCTGTTCGAGGGGTGCGTCGTAGTCTCGGTCGATGGCTAGGATGGACGCGGTACCGGTATTCATCTCTATACCCTGACTCTGCCTCGTGACAGCGCCGCCATCCTCATCTACCTGGCCGAGACCCACGGCTGGACGGACCTGTACCCGAGCGAGCCCAAGGCGCGCGCCAAGATCAACGAGTATCTGCACTGGCACCACACGAACGCGCGCTGGAGCACGCCGCGCGTGCTGGTGCCACACATCCACACCAAGTTGGGCCAGGCGACTCCCGAGGACACCAAGTTCTTCGAGTCGACGGACGAGATCGTCGGCAAGATCGTCGGTCTGCTGGAGCAGTTCCTGGTCAAGCCGTTCGTGGCCGAGTCGGACGCGCCGACGCTGGCCGACTACTTTGCGTACTGCGAGTACGTGCAGCTGCAGTGGCTCGGGCTCATCGACGCCAAGAAGTACCCGAAGACGGCGTCCTGGCTGGGCCGTATGAAGGTGCGTCTCCGTCGGGGAGAGGTCGATAGAGGTATCGAGAGAGAGAGAGAGGAGTGAAGGGACTGACCTGTCGTGGTTCACGCAGGCGCTGCCGCTGCACGACGAGCTGCACGCAACGCTGCGCGAGTTCATGGCAGCGACGAACGTGCTGGACACGACCGTGTCGCCCTGAAGGCAGCGAAGACGGTGCGAAGGCAGCGGCGAAAGCGTGGGCTTTGATGATGAAGCAGCACGAAAGGACCGACCGATTTCATTTAGCAGGAAGCACTGAGTGGTTCATGAATCGATTTGCAAGTTGGCTGCACTCTATGCGCACTTGGAGTCGGACATGGGTACTAGGTCATACTGTACAATCACAAAAGTCGTGGTGTGAAACTGGTTGAAGTGAATCCGTCAGTTTATCCGACGAACTTTGTTGACGCTCGTTATGTTGCGTATCAACGCCTTATCATCTGTGACATACCGTGCTGCACCCTTACTTTTCCCTTCAGCAAAAAGGGCGGAAAGAACGCCGTTCACGCGACCTTCGCGCGACCTCAAACTGCCGCTATACCGATCGCGAGAGAGAATCCTTTGCGCAGCTTTTTGTATCAGGAAGCGAGAGGAGAAAAGCCCGATCGCGTATTGCCTAGCTGCGCGCCGCTCTCTCTCTCTGTCCTCCGTCCCCGCGCCGCCCGCGCGCCCGCCGCCCCCTCCCCGCGCCATGGACGGGGACTCGGGCCGCGTGCTCATGATCGTGCGCGCCAACTCGCCGCGCAACGGCGCCGGCGGGGCCAACAGCGCGAACGCGGCCGCGAACGGCGGCGGCGACCTGCAGGCGATTAACCTCGGCGCGCTCGAGAACGACTGGCGGCAGCAGCAGTTCCAGCGGCAGCGCATGCAGCTGCTGAGTATGGCCATCTTTCTCTGCTTCATGGTGCTCTTCTTCGACAACCGCGCGGGCGACGCGCGCCAGACGCACACGCGCGTCGACACGACGGGCCGCGGCCGCTACAACGTGCCGCACGACGCGCTCAACGACTCGGACCGCGTCGCCAAGGTGCGCGCGTTCGAGGGCGTGCTGCGCAGCCAGCCAGGGTACCGCCGGACGGGTCCGCCGCTCAACGTGACGGGCATTTACTCGGGTACGGCAGCGCGTTGCACTTGCATGCACGGTCGCCGCTAACGCGGTCATTGGTGGCCATCCAGGCACGTGGGAGTCGCTGTCGGCGGAGCAGTACGACGCGCACAAGCCCGTGTACTCTGACATCATGTACGTAGCCCGGTTACTACCGCTGCATTCGGGATGCATCATGCTGACACATCTGCGGTGAACGACAGCCCGTACCTGAAGGTGGACCGCGAGATCCAGCTGCAGCAGTACACGCAACCGGTCGAGGCGGGGCACACGTGGCTGTTCCTCAAGATGAAGCCACCGGCCTCCAAGGAGCTGAAGAGGGACGTTGCCTACGTGACGGGCCAGCTCGTGATCTACGAGGAGCAGGCGTCGCTCGCGGCTACCATCCTGCCCGTGCAGGGCGTCTTCCTGCGCAAGATGGGCAAGCTCACTCTGTTCGGCAACAGCCCTGACTCGAGCGTGCAGCTGCTGTATCGCAAGACCAAGCTGTCCTCCAACACGACAGTGACTACGTCCTCCATCAACGTCAAGGAGAAGACGAAGCAAGTGGAGAAGGACGCGGACGCAGAAGCAGAGGAGGAAGAAGAGGACCAGTTGGAGGAAGAAGCCGCGGCAGAAGAAGTGAAGGCTGAGAAACAGGTGATCCGGTCGCGCGGCGAGCTGCTGAACCTCGGCGTCCTCGATGGCGTTCCAGTGGTGGAGAACATGGGCGACTACGAGTCGATCGACGTGTCTCCGCCGCGGTATTCGTACGTGTCCCGGTTCCGCAGCAGCGACTCGTTCAGCGACCAGTGCGTGAGCATCGTCGAGATGTCACTTGTCAACAGTTCGGGGTCTGCGATCGATCATGGCAACACGGAAGAAGATGGCGAAGACGCGGCCGAGGTTCTCGAGCGCAGCATGCGCAACATGAAGCTAACCGGCACGCTCGCCAGTGTGAATTGCGGGCTATACCTGACGATCAACGCGTCCTTCCAAGAGGAGAACCTCAACGTGTTCTTCGCCAAGGCGTCGCGGTACGCTGTGATCATGACGTTCATCGCGATGGGCGAGATCTACTTCCTGCTGCGGCAGCTTCAGATCTCGAGCACCCAGGCAACCGCTGCCAAGGTATCGTTGCTCACCATCGGCCAGCAAGCGATCGTCGACTCGTACCTGTGTTTGGGCCACCTGACGATCGGAATCGTCGCTCAGGTACACTGCTTTATCCTCTCCATTCTTACGTACATGGTGTTGGTACTCACACGTACTTTGTGATGATGTGCGTGCCCAGAACGTGTTCGCGGCGTTCGCGTCGGTCGCGTTCGTCAAGCTGATCATCTTCTCGGTCTTTGAGATGCGGTATCTGCTCATCATCTGGAAGGCACGGCGTCCGCAGGGCTTCTCGGAGGGCTGGCTGTCGCTGCGTCGCGAGCTCACAACGCTCTACTCGCGGTTCTACCTGTCGCTACTCGCCGGACTCTGTCTGTTCTACAACTTCTCGGTACGTTTGTCGGCGCTGGGGATTGATGCTAGAGTTGATGAGTTGGTAGCTGACACGATGCGTGATGCCTTCCCCCCACTCAGAACCACTTGCCGGTGCTGGTCTTCATCTGCTATTCGTTCTGGCTGCCGCAGATCATCCATAATGTGCACCGGTATGCAGTCGAGGACGGCTGAGGGACATCGAACGATATCTAACGTGTCTGCATGATGGTTGGGCAGGGAGGTTCGGAATCCGTTCGACCTGGGGTACTTGTTCGGCATCAGCGCGCTGCGTCTGTTCCTGCCGCTGTACATTTACGGCTGTCCGAGCAATTTCCTGACGGCTTTTCCGATGGTATGTTGGATGCTCTCGCTGTTGCAAGCACGCCTGTGTCTAAGTGCGCTGACTGTGACACTCTTTCGGTGCCGCCACGCAGTACGAGAGCAAGATCGACGCGCACTTTTGCTACGCGCTGACGGCGTGGATGGCGTTCCAAGTGGGCGTTCTGACGCTGCAGCAGCGGTTCGGCCCGCGCTTCTTCGTGCCGGCGCGCTTTTTGCCGGTCAAGTACAATTACGAGCGGCGCATCAACCTGCAGGAGCGGTCGCTGCTGCGCAACGGCGCCGGCAGCGGCAGCGGGGCGTGCGACGACGAGGACAGCTCGATCGACTGCGTCATTTGCATGATGGAGCTGGACGTGGACGCGCGCGACTACATGATTGCGCCGTGCGACCACATTTTCCACCGCGAGTGCCTCCAGGGCTGGATGCAGGTCAAGATGGAGTGTCCAACGTGTCGGTGCGCGCTACCCGAGCCGTAAAGACTGGCCGGCCGGCGCGCCCCTTCTTTCAGTTAGCGACGGAGCGGACGCGGGAGGATGGATCATCCGTGCGGTGCTCTCTCACGCGTCGACGCAGTCATCATCTCCTCGGACGAGAATCAATATAGTACACGGTTATGCAGGTCTTGAGGCGTTGAGACGGCCGATGCCGAGTCTTCGGCCTTGGCGTCAACAGCGACAGAGCCGGGCTGGCGGCTCGCGCTGTGAGACAGAGAGAGAGACGTGCGCACACGGCGTCCTAGTGGGACGGCGCCACTGATGTGGCAAGCTGGAGGTGGTCGCTTCCAACTAAGGACACCAAGTGAAGCAAACGCTGGCCAGCGTCGAGTCCATCGCGGCGCGAGCTTCACGTTGGACGCGGTGCTGAACCCGGCTATTTTGGCGTTTGTATAGAGCGCTGGACGATACCCAGCGTTTCGAGCCGTTGGGCGTCGAAGACGCGCTGTGTCCGTGTAGAAGAGCGCGCGCGCGGTGCCTGGGCTCGGCATGTCCAACGTCGCGAGGCCGATCGAGCCGGTCGTGGGCTTGAAGGCGGGGCGAGCGGGGTCGACGCGCTGACTGAGGTGGGAGTCCCAGTGCGGGGCAGGCGGGGTCGACGCGCTGACTGAGGTGGGAGTCCCAGGTCCCACCGTGGGACCATCCAGAGGAGACCGTGGCGCGCTCTCTCTATCTTGACTTCAGTATACACGCCCCGGTGTTCACTCGAGTGACCGAACTGGACAGCACCGCCTGGCTGGCAGTTCGAGCAGCGCAACAGCAGATCATGTGTGCAAGGCGACTCCGTTGCTATCCCATAAGCTACGCGTGCCGCTTCTCTCGTACTCGCGGCGGTCGTGTCCACATTTAGTAAAGCAGCGCTAGTGCCACGTCGCGTCTCGATCCCGAGCCGGCGACTGCGTCGCCACCTCTGCGCATATCGCTTCAATGGCGAACAGCGGAGCCGCCAGCAGTTAGCAGTCAGCGGCAGCTAGTGCAACCAAAGCGGACCCCACAGCGACCGCCTCGTTCATGGAGCAGCGCGAGCGGCGGCTCCGACGGTCGTCCAGCTCTGGCAGCAACGCACCTTCAAGCGACGCCAGCTCCGAGCCGCCGTCGGCTGCCAGCAGCGCCAGAACAGCCGCCGTCGCGAGACGCACGGCCGTGGCGGCCGACCACCCGCAAGACGCGTGCCTGTACCCCAACAAGCGCTGCTTGAACCCGCGCGCGCTCAAGAACAACGGGCAGATGCACAAGTTCTGCGAGGCGCACCGCGACTCGGCCAACCAGTACCAGCGGCGGCTCGAGCAGCGGCTCAAGCACCAGCGCGTCCAGTCGCGGCTGCGCTCCTTGCAGTTGCAGCGCGAGCAGGCTGCCGCCATGGCAGCTATGGGCGGAGCATTAGACGAAGCCAGCGGCTTAACGGGACCTCGGGTCGCCACGCCTATCGCCAGCGGCACGCAGAACGTACTCGCCGTGCACTACGCCGTGAACCAGAAGGACACGCTCCGGTCCAGGAGCGTCGGATCCGACCCGTTAGGAGCGATGGCCGCCGCTCCGTCGGCCGCAGTGCCGGAGCTGGAGCCGTTCCGGCATCCCGTCTCGCTCGAGGAAGAGGACATCGAGTGCCTGTACGACCTGTTCCTCGAGCCGTGAAGAGCGCGACGCCGTTCGTACCGCCTCTCATGACATAGCGGCGATAGCTCAGCGGGTTAACGACCCAGCTTCGATCGCCCCGGATCGGCTTCCGGTCGCGTCGGAGGCTCACAAGGAAAGTCGCAATGGGTCTGTATGGATGCCAGCTCCATCGACACGTGGAGTTGACTCGCTAGTCGACTCGAACCACAAGCGCGACTGGGTTGAGTGCCGCCCATGGCAAGATCGATCCACCAAAACACCATGGAACTCCTCCAAACACTGCGCTTCCAATGTAGACCCACCACCACCAGCTTCGTCTTCGACGACTAACTACATGAAGTGTCCAGTAAGACAACACAAACAACCTTAGCGCTCCTTCTTGGCCTCCACAGCGCTCGCATCCCTCTCCCCGTCGCTCCCGGCACCGCCGTCGCTCACCAGGCATCGCCGGAAGCCGAGCTCGAGCTCGGCGCGGTCCAGCCGCTCGCCGATCAGCACCAGCTTGGACGTCCGGCGCTCCGTCGGCGCCCACTCCACCTCCGCCGGCGCCATCGTGTACGTGTCGAGCACGCACTGCACGATGCACTTGCTGTCCTCGCCATCGACCGCCAGGATCCCCTTGATGCGCAGGACGTCCGCTTTGCTGTACCGGTTCACGACCGTCGTCAGCCTACACCAGACACAGCACCCAGTCAGTCGACGGTCGGGTCTGCTACAACCATAAAGCAAGTAGCTTACCACTCGCCGAACACGGCAATGTCGACGGCTGCATCGACTTCAAAGTGCACGGTTGTGACTCCATCGGTGTGGGATCCCCGCGTCAAAATGTGTTCGTCACTAGCGTGCTTGTGGCCGTGGCCGGCGCCGCGCTCTTCCTGGCTGCTACTGCCAGCCGCTTGCCGGAACTTGACAGCGTCGAACGTGTTCACGTCGATGATCTGCGTCAGGTCCAGGTCGGCCTTCTCGCACCGGTACAGCGTCGCCTCCTCGTTCATCTCGGTGATGGCGTGCTCGAGGCGCTGCATCTCCTCGTCCGCGGCCAGGTCCACCTTGTTGAGCGCTACAATGTCCGCGTACAGCAGCTGCCGCTGCAGCTCGACGGGGAACTTGTACGTGTCGGAGGCGCCGACCCAGTACCGCTGCGCCGCGTGCGCGTCCACCATCGCGACGATCGCGTCCAGGCGGAAGCGCGATGCGCGCAGCTGCAGGAACGTCTCGATGATGGGCCCCGGGTCCGCGAGCCCCGTGGTCTCGACCACGAGGTAGTCGAAGCCCTTCTCCGACGACACGCGCAGCAGGTAGTCGACGATGCGCTCGAGCTCCGTGCCGCTGCGCGCGCCGCGCGAGAGGCAGCACATGCAGCCGTTCTGCAGCACGTAGATGCCGTCGTCCTCTGCGTCCAGGCCGCCGTCCGCCGCGGGTTCTCCGCCTCCGCGCCGCTGCAGCAGCGAGTGGTCGATGCTGATGGCGCCGACCTCGTTCTCCAGCACCATGACCTTGAACGGCACGTCCGGCGCCAGGAGGATGCGGTTGAGCAGCGTCGTCTTGCCGGCGCCCAGGAAGCCCGTGAGGATCGTCACGGGCACGAGCGGAGAGCCGCCAGCGCCGCTGTTGCTGCCGCTGGCGCCGGCTGCAGGCGCGAGCTGCGCAAGCTGCTGCGTCTTGCGCGCGATGCGGCGCGCGCGGCGCAGCTGCAGCCACCAGGCGATGGCGTTCGCGAGCAGCAAGGAGCCCAGCAGCACCACCAGCAGCAGCGCGAGCAGCGGCCAGAGCGGCGGCGCGGCGGCCAGCGGCGGGAGCTCGTCCGCTTCCAGCGAGCGCCCAGGCGGCGCCATGATCGAGGGAGCCAACCGTGTGATCCGGGAATAATGGCTCGAGCGGGTCTTTGTGGTGTCGTTGAAGGAGGCTAATGTATTAGATAGGAGTGTTTTTTAAATGGCGGTACTGATATAGAGAAGATAGGAATTGGTACTCATGCTGTATGACAGTTCGTTGGATTGTGAGGCGAGTGTGACGAGTTTGAGGGAACTTAACGTTGGTATGCGTAAAGGAAGTTTATTATATACGAGAGTCTACGAGGTTCAACGCGTTCTCCTTGGTCGGCGCCCTAGAGCAGCGGGTAGATGTACTCCTCGTAGAGCGGCCGCCACTGGCAGACGATGTCGAAGGCGGTGACGTCCATGTTCCAGCAGTTGTGCGTGACCTCGGGCACGAGGTGCCGGTGGATCTGCCCGTTCTCGTTCATGGTCTTGAGTCCGTACGAGTCCTCGAGGTACTCGCGCGTCTCGGTCATGTCGAGCACCTTGAGGCTCTCGAAGCCCGTCTCGATCGCGTCGTAGCTGTCCACGGTCGAGTACGCGCCGTAGAGCGCCGTCTGGTACGGCGCCTGCACGTAGTCGTTGGGCGACCCGAACAGGTGCACGTTCTGCACGCGCATGAAGTTGTCCTTGTAGCGCTTCTGGTCGGCGGCGCACTCAGCCGCGGCCTCGCCCTGCGTCGAGCAGTCCACCAGGTTGTTGTACACGGGGAAGGCGTCGTTGACCTCGAGCCAGGGGGCTTCGTACGGCGAGCGCAGCTGGTTGAACAGCGGGATGGTCGCCTGCAGCTCCGGGTGCGCCAGCTCGGCCTCGAGCAGGTCGCGCTGGAACTCGCCGCGCCACGTGCTCGTGTTGGCCGCGTAGGCGGACACGTTGAGCACGCTGGTCGGCACCTGGGCCGCGAAGAAGCTCATGAAGGTGCTGAGCGCGACGTCGTCGCCCTGCTGCGGGCCGTAGAAGCGGCCGTTGGCGCTCGCGGCGAGGCTCACGAACGTCTGCACCTTGTGCTCGTCCATCTCCTCGATCACGAACTTGGCCACCGAGCCGCCCTGCGAGTGCGCCATGAAGATATACCCGTCCTCGAACAGCTCGGAGCTGTTGGCGATGACTGCGCGCACCTGCGCGAGCCCCAGGCGCGCCTGCTCGCGCAGACCCGTCGACGTGCTGCACGCGTCCGAGCAAAAGTCGAGCGTCACGAACGTGCGGCCCTCGGCCGTCAGGTTCGCGCGGTAGTTGGCGCTGTTGGCCGCGTTGCCGTTGGACCCGTGGAAGTAGAACACGGGCAGCTTGGCGCTCGGCCCGACGCTAGAACTGGAGCTAGAGCCCTCACCGCTGGCCGAGGGCGACGGCGACGGCGGAGCGCTGGTCTCCATGGACGGCGACGGCGACGGCGGAGCGCTGGTCTCCACTGGCTCGGCGTCTCCGCACGACATGCCGGCGTTCACGGCGGACGTGCCGAGCACGGCGGCCATGAGGAGGCTCGCGAGGCTGAAGATCTTCATGGTGGCGAAGCGGAGAGACGAAGCGTGCGGGAGACTTGCAGGCTCTTGCGTTGGCTCGGAGTGAATTCCGGAATGGGCTCCGTGGACAAGCGGAGTCCGCTCCGACTGAAGGAGCGGCGTTGCCAGCGAGCAGTGTGCGTACACGAGACACGAGGACGCTGAGCATGCTCATGTGCTCTCTGACTGGATGAATCCAGTGCAGTCGAGGTGGAGAGGCGACCCATCCATGCCGCGTATCGGCAGAGCATAAACTGTTGTCCGGCGCCCGCATGTTCAAGCTGGCCCGTTTCTCGAGCCCAATGTGGTTGAAGCTGTGAGCGCGCGGCGTCTCCTCCTCCACTCCGCGTCCTTGAAGCCTTCAGTGCGCGGCGGCCTGGCTTTGGCTCCTGCGGCGAGCGGCATGATGATCTGATCGGTCATTCGGCATCAGTGCTTTGCTTCCTCGCGCGTCTCGCTGGCCCATACGCCCTGGATATATCCCTCATGCAGCGAGCGATGGGACCGTGTGGCTGGTTGGTTGGGCTCCACACTACATGCACTGCAGACTGCCAGTGTGGTGTGGATCGACACGGAGATAACCCGGCGATCGTGATCGAGGATGTCGTGGATGCCGTCTCGCCACGACGCTCGGTCTCTGCACGGCAGCGTTGCCTGTGGTTGTATGCAACAGTTGAAGAGCGAACGCATCCCTGGCTGAGGTGAATTCGTGCCCAACATGAGACGCCTCGCTGCTGCTTCAGAGACTTCAGAGAGTGCGATTACTGTGTGTGTACATGCATTCGACTGATCGTCCTGCGTCCCCTATGCACCATGTGCGGTGCAAGAAGGGATGTCGGCGTGGATAAACGCTGCGTCGAGATGATGGGAGCGCTCCCAGACGCAAATCAACAGCTTGCACCGCCTTGCATGTGTTCGTACGTAGAGAGCGACGATGATGGCCATTCGTCACCACTTGAAGGACCTGCGGCACTCGTGGTAGTATGTACACAGGAGACTCTGCGACGGGTGTCTTACGGGTACGCGCTCTCGTCCTCCTCCTCGTCCTCCTCGGCGCTCTTGCGGCCCATGTTGCTCCCGCAGTGCCCGCAGAAGGTGTACCGCGATGGCACCGCGACTTGGCAGTTGCGGCACGAGTTGGCGGCCGCGTTCTCCTTGGCTTCGCGGTCGGCAAAGCGCTGGAGCTGGTCCACGACGGACGGCAGGGCCGGTCGCTTCCTCCAGTCGTACGCGAGCAGCGAGGTGACGAGGGCCCAGGCGTCGTCCGCCATGCGCGCCGGCCGGTCCGGCAGCGCCGTGTCCTCGCTCTCGAGCTTCTCCAGGATCTCGTCCGAGCCTAGCACGCCGAACGGCAGCTCGCCAGTGAACGCCTCGAGGATGCACATGCCCAGCGAGTACACGTCGGACGCGAACCGCGGGTTGTTGAGCCTCGGCACGGCCGCATTGTCGCCGCCACTGTCGGTCGTCTGCGCGCTCTCGCTCCCGAGCCCACTGGGCCCGAGTCCGTGGCACTCTGGCGCCTTCCAGCACACCTCCTCCGTCTGCGTCTTGTGGCTCAGCGCCTTGGACTCGGACCGGATGAAGGCGAAGCCAAAGTCCGAGACCTTGGCCAGTCCGTCGGCGCCGACGAGGATGTCGCTGCACTTGAGGTCTCCGTGGACGACGTGCTGGTCGTGGATGTACAAGAGCCCGACGGCCGCCTCGAAGAGCAGGCGCCACATCTGCGACCTGTCGTTCGAGAGGAACTCGGTCAGGCTACCGTGCACGCAGTCCTCGCTCACGAAGAAGGCCGGGCGCGTCACGTGGCACGCGCCGTAGAGCTTGACCACGTGCGGGTGCTCGAGTCGCTTCCAGACCTCGACCTCCGTGAAGAAGGACCTGCGCGCCGCCTCCGAGTCGCCCAGCAGCCGCTTGACGACCACGCGCGCCTGCTTCCACGAGCCGCGGTGCGCCGAGCTGTAGGCGCCGGCCCCGACCAGCTGCGTGGCGTCGAACTCGACGTCGTCGCTCGAGATGAACCAGCGCGGGACCTCGGGCACCTCGGCGCGCGCCGAGCCCTGGATGTTCTGGAGCGCCTGCTCGAGCACCGCGAGCTCCTCGGGCGAGTGGCGCGAGCCGTTGTACTCGAGCTCGTACTTGACGATGGCGAGCGACTCGACCACGTCGGACGCCCTGGCCTCCTCGACCACGAGTCTCCGGCTCGAGACGTAGCGCATCATGGACTGCAGCTTGGGCTCGTGGTCCTGCTGCCCCTGGCCGCGCGCCAGGGCCGCGTCGATCTTGCGCTCGATGGCGCTCGTGCGCTCGTCCATGCGCCGCTGGAAGGCGTCGGTCTTAACGATGTGCCTGACCTCGAGCAGGCGCATCTGGAAGGCCAGGTCGCTCTCGAACGAGCGCAGCTTGTCGGCCAGCTTGCTCGCGCGCAGCCACTGGCGCAGCGGCGTCTTGCTGCAGTGGGCGCGCGCGAACACGACGAAGCTGTCGACGGTGCCCACGAACTGCTCCAGCACGCGGCTGTCCGCGAGCGCCTGCTCGTCCACGTCGCCCTCGAGCTCGGCGCGCATCTGCTCCATCTGGATGAGCACCTCGCGGCACTTGTCGTTCCTGTCCTTGATCGCGGCGCACAGCTTGCCGACCTCGATCAGCGCCTCGGCGATCGACAGGCCCAGCACGGGCACCACGACGCCCGCCACGAGCTTGCAGGCCGTCGCCATGACCGCTGCGGGGCGGCGCGCCCAAGGAAGAGGGGGCCTTGGAGGACGACGGCGGATCGGAGAGTGCGAGCTCCGCCTCACGTTGGGTGGGTACCAGAAGAAGGTGAACCCATCGACTAAGCACGCTTGGTAATAATTGATATGTGTGTAAATACGCGTCTTTTTGTGTACATAAGAAGCCATGCAGCTAAATTTACGACGCGGATTCACACGAGTTAGAAGGAGCAGCGCTAGCCGATCGCACTTCGGCGAGTTCGGAGGGCTCGACAGCTATCGACGCGTCCATGTCGTTAGTATTGTAGTATTGTTGGAACTCTTCATCCACTACGCTTGCTTGGCGGTCTGGTGGGCCTACTTCCTCGAGAGCCTCGACGTCGCGGACCTCACCTACGTCGGGGTGACGACCGACCCGGTGAGGCGCGAACGCGAGCACAACGGCTACCGGCGGCGCGGCGCGGCGGCAACCTCGGCACACATTTGGGAGCTCGCTGCTGTTGTGCGTCCATTCAATGATAAAAGCGATGCAACGACATGTAAGTGTTCACAATGTTTTACTTCTGTATATTATCTGATGAACTGCC
>JAADXX010000814.1:0-12444 GCA_023338025.1 Phytopythium oedochilum
ATCCTCCACTTCAATCCGATCGAGTCGACCATGCAGCTGGAGTGCATCCGCGGCGTCAATGAGCTCGTCTTGATCCCACAGCGGCATGACCAACCGGCTGTGGGTCGGATCTTTCCACGTTTGACGCTCCCAGCTCTCGTTCGGACTGGTGAATACCACGTAGCGGTGCCATTCTGGTGTTACATTTGGCGGACCGTCGAGTAGAAATAACTTGTCTGGGTCAGCAGCATGCTCAAAGTCGACGGTGATGAGATCAGATGCTTTGGTCACCGACGCTGATCCATCATTCCACTCGACAGCTCTCTTGAGGACCGAGTCCACGTTAAAAGAGACCAGCACAAACGTCGTCTCGGAATGCTCCTGCCGGTAGCGCTCGAAGAAGTACCCCATGAACACCGACTTGCCGATGCCTGAACCCAGTAAACAGCCGCAGCGGCAAGTCAGAGAGGTAACAGCACCACCCATAAGACAAGACCGTTATCAACTTGATCACTACGATAACTCACCTGGGGTACCTGTGACCGTCACGCCGCGAACGCGGGGATTATCAAATTTTCCCACGACGCGGTCATAGTACTCCAGGTAGCACTTGCGGACGTAGAACTTGTCGCCGAGAAACGGGTACTGGAGCGGGACGACCTTCGGGAACGGCAACGTCTTGGACCTGCGAGCGCTCAGTTCCGTGTACGCGGAGTCCTCCGCCTCCATCTCGTTGTCGCTCACTCCACCGACAAGAGTCTAAAGTCACAACCGATCAAGCTATGGATGTTGATGGGGTGGTCCACTTCAAATCGCCCTGCCTTCAACCAAGTAGCCAATCAACACACCACTGACTACTCATCACAGGAATAATCATTCTCGTATAGTATGGGCTCCATTCCATCATCATGCGCTTTCGACCGTCGGCCCACGCACATGCGCTGCCGCAGCAGTGCCACGAGCATCCGCACCAAACTCGTGCCTATCTCCACTCGAGAACATTCAGGATGGCAGCCAGATCATACGCAACCTTCGATCCAAGCTTCAAGAAAGAGCAGCAGCCGTCGCCCGAGCTCAAGGCCTCATGCGCCTCACGCGCCTCACGCGCCACGATGGCATGGGTGCGGCCGCTCATGACGCTCGCGCACCGCAAGCAACTCAACGGCGAAGACCTTTGGCCACTGCGGGCTTCGCTCTCGGCCGAGACAGTCTCAGCCACTTTCGCGCACGAGTTCGAGCGCGACCGGTCAATCCCGAGGGCGTTCATGCGAATGTTCGGCACGCGGTTCGTCGCCACTGGCGCCGCGTTCTTCGTGTCAATGCTGTGCAACCTCGTCGGACCAGTGACGCTGAACCGCGTCCTTTCCGCTCTGACGGCCAAAGAGATCGGAGGAGAAGCCTTCTCTCTCTCAGATGGAGCCTGGTGGATCGCCTTCCTCTTCGCATCGCAGGTGATCCAGGCGCTCGTGGACAATTACGCCAACTACGAGTCCGAAGTGATCGCGATCCAGTTTGTTGCTGCGCTCAAGACATTGCTGTACCGCAAGACGATGCGTCTAAGCGCCAGAGCGCGCATGGAAAAGTCTACGGGCGACATCACCAACATGTACACTTCCGACAGTGACTCGGTGCTGCAAGCCGCCTTCTTCATCCATCAAGCGTGGCTCGTTCCACTGCAGATCTCTATCGTGAGCTGCATGCTGTTCCGCATTTTGGGGGTCGCGTCACTCCCAGGGATCGCCGTGATTGTGGGGATGCTCGCCATCAGCAAATTCATCGCGCGCCGCATGTTCGTGCTGCAGCGCAAGTTCCGCAACAAGAAGGACTTGCGCATGAAAAAAGTGGCGGAGCTGTTCAAGGCCATCGGCGTCGTCAAGCTCAATACGTGGGAGAACCAGTTTGCTGCTAGTATCAAGAAAGCGCGAACTGCTGAGCTTGCTGTGTTGCTCAAGGCGCGAATCACCGGATCGTTTGGCATGTTCTTGATGTGGGGAATGCCAGTCTTCATCAGTATTGCGGCGTTCAGCACGTACACTGGTGTGCTACGCGAAGCCCTGACGCCGGCAATCGTCTTCGCAAGTCTGGCCCTGTTCCAGCTGATCCAGATGCCGCTGCGTATGGTCATGCAAGTCGTGAACTCGCTTGTCCAGGCCGTCGTGGCATTGGAACGGGTCTCGTCCTTCCTGGACCTCGGCGAGGTCGATGGCGGTGATGTCGTGGCCTCTTCAAACCACTTCGCGAAGCAAAATGCGTCCGAAGACGTGGCTATCGGTGCTGAAGGCGGCGAATTTGCGTGGGACGACTCGGGTGCTGTGCTGAAGGATGTTAGTCTGCGCGTAAACAGAGGTGAACTCATTGTCGTGCACGGACCTGTCGGGTGCGGCAAGTCCTCGCTCATCTCAGCTCTGTTGGGAGAAATGGCCAAGCGACGTGGTCTTGTGCACATCCATGGGTCAGTCGCGTACTGCTCTCAACAACCATGGATCCAGAATTTGACAGTGCGCGAAAACATTTTGTTTGGGCAGCCGTTCGATGCTACCAAGTACGCCAAGGTCCTCGATGCCTGCGCGCTGAGCGACGACCTGAGCGCTCTTCCTGCGGGCGACAATACTGAAATCGGCGAGCGTGGCGTGAATCTCTCGGGTGGGCAGAACGCTCGAATTGCGCTTGCACGTGCGTGCTACGCAGATGCAGACGTGTATCTCCTCGACTCGCCTCTCGCTGCGGTGGACGCGATCGTCCAGAGCGAGATATTCAGCAAGTGCTTGCTGGCTCTACTGCGTGGAAAGACCGTCATACTGGTCACCCACAACAGAGACATTATCCAGTCGCCGTTCGTCTCGCGCGCACTGACGATTACACCAGTTGGCAACGACACGAGCTCTCGGGTCCCGGGAGTTTTGGTTTGGTCTCGCCAAACTCATCAGCCTAGCAATTACATCCCCGCTGTGTCGCCGCTATGTTCTTCAATCACGGCCACTTCTTCTGGAGAAAACAGCAACGACACATCGGTAGAAGAGAGCCCATTCAGTGGTGGCGTATCACCGTCTCCTGTGAGGAATGAGATTGCCGCGCAACAGATTCCCGCCTCATCCTTCAAGAAGTTGCGTATTGGTGACTTCAGTGGTTCGTCATATCGGCCGCGAAACTTCCATCGAGGCGACCAGAACGGGAATAAATCGGACGAGCAAGCTCGACTAATTGCCGACGAACATCGAGTGCACGGACGTGTCGGAAAGCAGGTGTACTCCGCCTACTATCTTGCTGTCGGCGGGATGCCGATCGTGCTGCTCGTGCTACTGGCGCAATTGCTGTGGCAGGCGCTGCAGATTGGCAGCGACTTTTGGCTGAGCAGATGGTCGAATAACCGCACAACCAATCAAGCATCCGCAGCACCTACGACGGCGTACCGTCTTGGAGTATATTCGGGGGTGGGTCTGCTGGCGGTGGCTACCATGTCCGCTCGCACCGCCATGATCACCGTCTTTGGCATTCGAGCGTCCCGTAGGCTGTTTGACCGGATGACAACGGCTTTGCTCCACGCGCCAATGAGATTCTTTGATGCAACACCCATTGGCCGTCTGCTGACGAGGTACGGTGGCGACACGTTCAGTGTGGACGTTATGATTCCGGGGACGTTTGGCATGTTGATCGGCAATATCTTCTCGGTGGGATGCAGCGCCATTACAGCAGCCCTCATTATCCGGTGGAAGGGATTGCTGCTCCTACCAATACTGTTCATCTACGTGGCAGTCGCTGAGTTCTACATAGCGCCTGCTCGCGAGATCGAGCGCTTGTCCAAAACGACGGAGGCACCTGTTCTCAACCACTTGTCCGAATCAGTGGAGGGCGGAGTAATCCTACGTGCATTCGGTCCCCAGCAAGTCGTGCGGTTCTACCTCACGAATAGCCGCAAGCTTGACGAGAACAGCAAGGCGAGGTATGCCAAGCTTTGCGTGTCGCAATGGTTCTCGATACGGATCCAGCTTCTCGGCGCCTTGCTCCTGCTGCTTGTTACGTCTTCGCTCTTGCTCCTTCACGACGTGCTTGATGCGGCAATCATCGGTCTCGCCTTTTCGTACGCGTTAAAGGTATCTGCCAGTTTGGAAGACATTGTGCGGGTGCTCACACGGGTCGAGACGCTCATGGTCAGCCCCGAGCGGATGCAAGAGTTCATCGACTGCGAACACGAGGCTCCAGCGCGATTGCCATCGTCAGATCCGCCGACCTCCGCGGGATGGCCATTCACCGGCATCGTCACATTCGCGGCGGTCGATTTTCGGTACAAGGCGCATGCACCGCTTGTCCTGCGGAGTGTTAGCTTCTCCATCCGTGGAGGCGACAAGGTTGGCGTGGTTGGACGCACCGGCGCCGGCAAGTCGAGCCTCACGATGGCGCTCTTCCGCATCAACGAGCTCGCTGGCGGGTCCATCACCATCGACGGCGTCGACATCAACACGCTCGGACTGACGACGCTGCGCGAGAAGCTGTCGATCATCCCGCAAGTGCCGGTGCTGTTCAAGGGTCCGCTGCGCAGCTACCTGGACCCGTTTGAGGAGTTCACGGACGACGGACTGTGGCGGTCGCTGGAGCAGGTGGGTCTGCGCGAGCGCGTATCGTCGGACGAGCTGAAGCTGTTGCTGCTGGTGGAGGAGAACGGCGAGAACTTCAGCGTGGGCGAGCGGCAGATGATATGCATGGCACGTGCGCTGCTGCGTAGCTCTCGCATCGTGGTGTTTGACGAGGCGACGGCGGCGATCGACCACGAGACGGACCAGAAGCTGCAACGCGTGATCCGCTCGGCATTCCGCGAGTCGACGGTGCTGACGATTGCGCATCGGCTGTACACGATTTTGGACTCGGACCGTGTGTTGGTGCTGCATGAAGGTCGAGTAGCGCAGTACGCTTCGCCTGCTGAGCTGCAAGCGCTTGGCGGTGGACCCTTCTTCGAGCTGATGCGCGAAGCAGCCAGCAACGAGATTCGATGAACGTACTCAACTAACGTCGGTGGCTGATTTCGTGGCTTCAGTGTCAGTGATCCAACCGCTACTCCAGAGGTGTCGACGTGACAAGAATCTATCATGTGCATCTACATGTGGAATTGCATTTGGAGCACCATCCGTCGTTGACGAATACGCCGTCTCCAGACAAAGATGTTTGTACAGCCTAAATCGAACGGAGCAAGCGCGCACCACGAGGCCGCCTTTGTCGAATCTGCGTTTCCTTCTCGGCCAGTGGCACGCGAGAACCAAGCGTGCGCTCTACGCCTGCGTTGATAATTTGGCCAACAGCGGATCCAGCGACAAAGACGTTGTCCGTTACTTCGGGGGTGTCTTGTGTGCCAGCCACGCGAACTGAAACGAGTAGTCGTTGCCTGGATGCCGCATTACATCATGATGGAGACAGGATGAGCCATAGCCAATCGTTTCTTCGTCAATATCACCACGCTATCTTACCAAAGTGGACGAGCGAGGCTTGCGTCGAGTACGCCAACCACAGTAAGAGTGCGGATTGCACGTGCACGGCCTGCTTGGTGAGTACAAAGGCGAGTTGGCGCGTGGGCGAGAAGCGAAGAAGTCGGTGGAGACAGGAGTGGACTATAACCGTCGTCAGAAGCTCCACCGCCGTGTACAGCAGCACATTGACAATGCTCTGCGCTAAATGTTCAGCGTCCATGCCGGCAAATTGAGCGTAGTACACCCGGTTTGGCATGTGGAACATGATCACCAAATACAGCGCTGGTTATCGTAGATGCAGAACAGAACCGTCAGATTACACACTTGACAGCAGAGTTGGTAGCGTCGAGAACTTACAGTAGAGTACAGGAACGGCGACTTCGACGTACTTGACGAGAACCACGAACTCTGTCATGTAGAGTAGCTTTGCGATCGACGTGACGTAATCCTGCTCGAGTCGCTCGAGCTCGCTTGACGCATCTTGAAGGGTGTCAGTCCCGACCGGGTTTTCGGACGCGTGCAGAATGTTCTCGATCGGTGTAGGTAGGATCGTTGCATTCCGCTTAGCTGGTACGACAGATGCAGGGTCTGCGGCGAATTCATGACGACGACCAACATGTGGGACTTGAAGAGGAGCGACTCGAGTCCCAAATAACTGACGCCATGCGAGCGAAACATAGCTACGACGTGGATTCACACGAGTGAAAGAAGCGGCGCTGGCAGATCGCACTTCGGCGAGTTCGGAGGGCTCGACTACTGTTGACGCGGACACTTCGTTAGTGTTATAGCGCGCGGCAATTTGGATCACTTCGTCCATAACGCTTGCTCGGCGTCCCCAGAAAAAGCTAGTGAGACGAGAGCTGGCACCTCGCTCCGCTCTGCGTAGGTCCTGGGCTCGAGAACGGAGAGCCGTGAGCTTCCGAGTCTCTGCCCGAACATCTCGAAGTGAAAGCATGGTCGACAAGACTTTAACTGCTGCGAGGCCGACCGCCATGATAAATGATGGCTTGTACTGCACGGAGAACGCGACGAAAAGCGAGCTCACAACGTCGGCATTGAACACGACTATCTGCGGCTTGTACTGCGCTCCACCGTCGCTTGTTCGGCTAATGTAGTGGAAGAGCTGTCGGTTGACAAGTTTGATCACTGCCAACACGCAGAGGAACGCTGGTCGCGACACCGTGTCGCCGTCGGGCACGAGAGAGAACGCGTAGAAATACAGCGGGTAGACGATGACCATCGAGGCTTGGCACAAAAAGAAAAAGACAGCACGCATGATATTGCGCATCAGCGCTGGGTTGGCGCGCAAATACTGCGACCAGGATATCCCGAGTAACACCATTTCCAACAAGAGATGAGACGGCGATCCGAGCACCATCGTAAAAGGCACGGGGAAGCCAATTAGCAGCGCCATCAAGTAGCTGGCGCTGGTGTTGAGCACTGCGACCCCCAAGGCATTGGCGATAAGAAGCGTCGTCGAAATGGGAAGACTCGGTCCGGCCTGCCAGCAGAACTGCTGCAGCAAGGCGAGGCAGAACGTGAAGTAGGTGAGGAACTCGCGTCCGTAGAAGCTGTGGTTAAGGTCCAAGCCCGCTTCGGGCGAGTTCAGCGGCACGACTTCGAACAGCATGATGATGGCGAGGCTCGATAGCGGTGTCAGTACGACCACTGCGAGCTCCCGCCATGTCGGAGGGGACTGCGCGAACTCTCGCAGAGCCAGCAGTCGGCGGAAGGAGTACTGGCCGTTGCGCTTGATCTGCGCGGCCGCCCACAGCCGCCAGGCAACCGCAGCAGCCCGTCGGAGCGCTGCCGTCATGGCTCAGGTGCGTTAGCTACCAACCTGATCGCCTACTAATAATACAACACCAAGAAGCGGCATATACGTACCGGGTTGTCGAGAACGATTGTTAGAGTGATGGTCCATAGTTTGCCGTTTCCATCTCGCCCGTGTCGTTTTCGTCCAATCCAGTGCGACAATTACAGGTAAAATACTCCTTTTTTTTCAATCCAATTGTCGAACGAGAGCCGCCTCATTCGCGTACTGTGTGCCACGTTTCCATTCGTCCAGTCTCCGCGCCGTGGTGGCCATGGTCGCGTGTTCGTACTGCAGACGGCAAAAGTCTGGACTGCTCCAGCTTGCGATTTTTTGCATGTCGGCGGCCGGTTTGATTGGCCAGGAACACCGCCGCCTGCTCGCTCGCCCGCGTCGCCCCGCTCCTCTCGCCGCGCCGCGCCGCTTGCCGGGCCATTCGCTCGAAAAGGACCAAGCCGAGCGCTCTCGCACACCCCGAGCCCCCACCTAGCGCCAGAGCCGCAGCAATGGGCGTGAACGCCAACGAGGTCGCCGCGGCGGCCGCCGAGCCCGGCAACAACCCGGCCGCCGCCAGCGCCACGGCCGTCAAGTACCGCCTCGTGGAGGCCGAGGAGGTGGACGCGTCGCCCGCGGCGTCCGCCGCGCCGCGCGCTGCCAAGCCCAAGAAGAAGGGCAAGCTCAACTGGTCGCAGTACCCCGTCGAGGGCGACGAGCTGGACCGCCAGTCGGACGAGTCGAGCACCAGCGTCGGCGCCGGCGCGGCCGCCGCCAGCGCCGCCGCCAGCGCTGCCTCCTCCTCCTCCTCGTCCGCGAACGGCCACCACCACGATGAGTCGCGTTCGCGCGGGTCTCGCGGCCGCGGAGGTCGCTTCGGAGGACGCGGAGGTGCGTTCGCGTGATGCCAAGGGCCAGTGACGGACAGTGACGACGTTCGGTTGGTTTGACAGCATGTGCCATGTTCATGACCTGCCAGGCCGATTCGGTGGCCGCCGCCCGTACTACGACGAGAACGGCGTGTACGTCAACGGCGTGTACGTGCCGAACCCGGACGTGGAGGTGACGGCGCAGTGGGCGCGCAACCAGATGTACGTTTGCCGAGGAGCAGTGGTCGTGGCGATGACTCGGACTGGCGGCTCATGTGCTGCGTCTTGTGCGTTCGGCTTGCGCAGCGAGTTCTACTTCACGCCGGACAACCTCGTGCGCGACATCTTCCTGCGGCAGCACATGGACGTGGACGGCTACGTGCCGCTGGCGTTCGTGGGCAGCTTCCAGGCCGTGTTCTCCATGCACCAGGACTACCCGTCGCTGCTGGCGACCATGAAGGAGTCCGAGTACCTCGAGCTGGACGAGGAGAACGAGAAGATCCGTCTGCGCAACGGCTGGCAGCAGTGGCTCTGGCCCAACGCCGAGGGCGGCTACGGCGTCCCGCGCTACGTCAAGGTGGCGGAGGACGCCGAGGACGAGGCGTAGACGCGTGCGCGCGCGCTCTGTCCACGTCGGGATCGCGGAAAGCATGGGAAGCAGGAGCCCAGGAGCCCGCCGACCCAGCTCGAAGAGTTGGGCCAGGCGGAGGAAGGCCAGGCCGACGCAAAGCGGGTGGATAGCGACGCAGCGAGCGTCTTGGAGCACCGGACGACCGGCTTCTGTGTGCGTGGCTGCATTTCCTTTATATGAGTACGACAACCGAGTAGATTATCCACGCCAAGACCTTTTGTTGCGTTGTTTTAGACACGGCCGACCAGAAAAATAAAACTTACCAGAAACAGCAGCGAAAGACTCGTGCGCCTCGACGCCTTGGCCATCACTCGCTGCTCGCGAGCTTGCCGTGGTCGCGTCGGCGCTGTTGGAACACGTCGCGAGGCAGAAACGAGAGTCGCTGGCCGCGTCTCCTGCCGACGTTGAGCTCGCCGCACTTGTCGCGCGCTTGGTCGTACGTGCTGATGAACGGCTCGCCCTGGTCGAGACGCAGTCGTGTACCATGGTAAGTCAGCCTCTTCCTGAGCAGCAGCAATGGCGCCTGCGCATTCGCGAAAGTAAGCCCACGAACCTGCTGGACAAGCTCCTGGCGCTGCCGAAAGTCTGTGCGGGTCAAGTAGAGCACGTACTCTCGGCGCAATTGCGCCGTGTCATCCCGCGCAGCAGTCGCCACGCTGGTCGCAAAGCCGCTAGCCGGCGTGGCGCTAAGCTGCATAGACTGGATGGCAGACTCCTTGGACACGCCGTTGTATCGCCGCAGCGTCTCGGCCTTGCCTCGCTGCTGGAAGGCTCCTTGGACGGCCACCATGCCGCGGAACGCGCCGAGCAGCGCGCTTGACACGCTTGTGCCGGTCGCGGACGTCTCCAGCACGCTCAGAGCGCCGCTGACAGCCTCGAGGGTCGAGACGCACCCTTCCATCGGCTCTCTTGGCCGTCGAGCACACTTCGTGTCAGTGCGTGCGCCACAGGAGCCACTGCATCGCCACGACACCGCCAACTTACCGCCTCAGCTCGCCATAGATGCTTCTTCGAGACTGGTCTCCTTCTCCGTCCACCGTCGGACCCGCGTCGCCAGCTCCCAAGCAAACATACTCGAATCGCTTGCCACGCCGGCGCCAGCTCTCGGCCGCCTTCTCCCAGTGCCCGCGGTTATGGAACGCGATCTTCTTGGCCTCGGTCCACGTGCCGTCGATCACGACCAGCAGCACGCGTCTGCGCGGCGGCTCGTGGCTCGTGTCGAGTGCACTCCTAGCGTCGTTCACGGGGTCGCGCTTCCTGCCATCGAGCAGCCCAAGCTCGCGAAGCAGCTGCTCGTCCAGCGTCTTGGCCTGCGCGTCCGGGAACAGCACGAGCGCGGCATCGAACGCAGAGCTCGAGGCGTAGAGAAGCTCGTCCAGACGCGCGTCGGCGCCGGCGCCGCACTTGCAGTCCTCCGCCACGCGCACGACGTCGACGTCGCGCTCGAGCACCAGCCGCAGCACCGGCACAGACGAGATGGCCTGCCGCCGCCGCTGCTCGCGCTCGTGCTGCAGCACCAGCACGTGCGTCGCGCCGGTGCGGAGCGCGCGGGCGGGCAGTGCGCTGCAATAGCAGGCGCGGGGCGGACGCGCGCAGCGCTCACAGGCCGCGCGCTTCGAGCTCATCTCTCTCTTGTGTCCTCGTCTCCAGGACTCCTAGACAGCTCGACAGCGATTGGTTGGTCCCCAAGCAGAGAGAGGGGACACGGATCTGACTGACGCGCGTCTCGCCCACAGCCAAAGGCGCATTCTAAGCGGCCACTACCATACTGGTAGACGCTTGTGATGGCCGTCGACACGTCCTGATGATGGAAACGAGAAACGAGAGACGGCGTTCCGTGCTTTACAGCAAGTCTGATGGCGCGGGTCGTATTGCTTTAGGTCTGTCGCGATGGCGAGGCCGTCGCGACGAGAAGCACACTAGTCGCGAGTATAAGCTTAGGCGGTGGGCTGGAAGGCCGCGGCGTCAGCGGCGACCGGGACGACGGCCGGCTGCGGCTCGACGTACGGGCGGTAGACCTCCTCCTTGGGCTCAAGGATCGTGACGACGTCGTCCAGCTGGCGCTTGGGGCCCAGCTTACCGGTCGGGTCGTGCGGCAGCATGATCGAGACCTTGACGCCGAGCACGCCCTGGCGCATGAGCACGTGGCGCACGGCCGTGTCGACGTACTCCATGCCGGCGTTACCCGTCTTGACCATGTAGCCCTCCTTGAACTTCATCGACTTGGCGCGCTGGGCACGCAGCTTGCCCGAGACGATGACCTCCACGCCCTTGGCGCCCGCCTCCATGATGAAGCGCACGACCGAGTAGCAGGCACGGCGCACGGCCAGGCCGCCGAGCAGGCGGTACTTGAGCGACTCGGCCTGGGCCTGCGAGCACAGGCCGCGGTTGGCCACGCGCTCGGCGTACAGCTCGACGGCGCCGTCCGGGAAGTTGAAGCGCTTCTGCACCACCGACGTGAGCGCGCGGATGCGCTGGCCCTTCTCGCCCAGCACCTCCTGCGTGCGCGTCGCGCGGATGATGATCTCCGTGCGCATGGGCGTCACGCGCACCTCGACTCCACTGTAGCCATCGCCGTACAGCTCGCGCTGCAGCAGCTCGTTCAGCTCGGCGTAGAACACGCCGTCGGCGACGAACTTGCGCTTCTTGGAGATGTTGGCGGCCATCGTGACTTGTTTTCCCGGTAGCTAAATCAGACTGTTATCGCCCACGTCGGTCGCGGGGAGCTCGGAACCGGTGGCTGCGCCGCCGCCAGCCAAGCGTTTGCGTCTTGTTGTCCCGAACGGTCCCGAATGAAAAAAACTTGTATATGTTTATATATTATTAAATTATAAAGCAATGAAATATTTCAATTATAACGTGACTAATATAATATTAAAATTATTTTCGTAAACCAAGTCTCATATACGGTGGACCACTTTTTTTTTTTTCAGAACAGTCCAGGAGCTCGTTATGATCACGCTCAGCTGAAATACTCTGGATTTTCTGTTAAAAAGAAGATTGGGCTATGGTCAAAATTAAAGCATTGATATTGGATATATATTTCCCTTTAAATTTGTATCCAGAAATAATTACGAAATAGTACCTCTTTTTAAGGTTTTACCCGAAAAGAGGTTTTATAATATTTCGCAGTATGCATCCTTATAGTATTTTGAACCAATCATTATTATAGAACAATTAATTTACTATTTACGACGCAAGTTTGTTCTGTTCGTTGCCGGACAAAAGCACGATTCTTGCCCCCGCTGATGGATTTGACTCATAAACACTGGCGTCTTCTTCTCCTCGGCAATTCACTCGGCGGCGGACGCGCGCGAGACGATGAGCGACATCGAGATGGAGGACTCCGCGGACGTGGAGCTGAGCGCACGCAGGGCCAAGACGTTACCATTCCCGAGCATCGTCCCGCTCCAGTACCCGTTCCTCGGCGACGAGTTTTACGTCCGCAAGTGCTACGCGGAGTACTACGGCCACATCACGGAGGAGTTCCGGGACCCTGACATTCGCGGCGTGACGGTCACTGTAATGGGCCATTCAACAGTCCCATTACATGGCGATATTCAATTATGGATTAGTGTTCGCCACTAATTGTTTTGGATCGCCGGGTGTCGTAAACATGATGTCCGACCCATGTTTACGCACCGACGCTCACGGTAGTGATCAATGATTACGACCGCATGGAATGTTCTCGAACATTCTCGA
>JAADXX010000815.1:0-12444 GCA_023338025.1 Phytopythium oedochilum
ACACGACGACTCGTCCTCGCCCCTCCGTCTCCACAGACGGCTCGTACTGCCAGCGGCGGAGGACGGCGTCGTTGTCGCTCAGCCACTCATCGAACTCCGCCGGCGAGACGTCATCGAACACGACCACGGGTTCACACGGCGGACCGTCATAATCACCATCACCACCATCGCTCTCGGCGCAGCGTCGGTCGTACAGCGCGATCTTCTCGTCCACTTGCTTCCGTACGGCCTCGAGGTCTAGGATGAGTCGCTTCGGCTTCGGTCGCTGGCCCTCGCCGTCTACCTCGGTCGTCATGGCAGTTCGGGAGCAAGTACGGGACTGTCGGGACCCTGACGGCTTCTGGATTGGCGCGGAGAAGCGAGGGCGTGGCGCCCGAGAAAGACGCGAGGCGGTTGAAGTGTCCAAGCTGTGACCGGAATCCGTCCGAGTGACATGTCACTACTGCTTCGACTTTCGAATTTTGCAAACAAAGAACAGAAAGCTCTCAATAATGAATATGGCGAGCTGGAATGCCGGCTCCGCTCCCGCCGGTGGCGCCGCGCGAAGCGCCAAGGAGGTGCTCCTAGCTCCGGTCATGTACTTCCGCCACGCAGACGACGGGTCCAGCGGCGCGCCGGTGCCGTTCCTGGCGATGACTCCTCCGGCGACGAGTGCCGTCGTCTTGTCACTCCTGCACGCGTTCGAAGTCGGCGCCAGCACTCGCGGCACGGCTACTGCAGGAACTGCACGGCCCGTTGGCGACTCGAGCAAGCGTGCGAGACACGCAGACAGCGCGGCGGCTGAGTGTGAGGAGAGCGGAGGCCCAAGCGATGGCGTGGAGGCCGCCTCGACGTCCGTGAAGAAGAAGAAGTACACGTATATAGCGCGCAAGGTAAGTCGATCGAGGCCCATGCAGCTTGTGCGCGGAGCATCTTTCGGTCGTCTAACGCCGTCACCGTGGCGCGCGATTGGCAGGAGGAGCGCGAGCAGCTGGAGCGCGAGATCCGCGAGCTGGAAGCGCGCGCTCAGCAGCTGCGAGACGCCTGCGCGGACGGACCGACGGGCGTCGACGTCGTGAGCTACGAGAACGCCAAGATGAGAGAGGCTGCCTTCGAGCAGCAGCGCGTCATTGCGAGTGTCCAGTCCGTCGTGACGGAGTTTACGGTGCGTATGGTGGTGTGTGCCTTCCAGACGCTATTGCGCTCACTGCCTCTGACGATGCGTCCACGATACAATGGTGACCGTGTTCGCTGCAGAACGGCCAGTCTGCCCCTCCTCTCAACGCGTACATCCACCTGACGCGCGATCTGAGCCAACGGCGAGAGCTGCTGCTGTCCCTGCAACAGTTCAAGCTGGGAGAAGCGCGGCGGTTCCTGGCTGCCAGGACGAAGCACATGACGCTCGGGCGTGAGAGCTGGGAGGAGTCTCGGTTCCGCACACCCGACGGCGACTTTTGCGACGTCCGCCTCGATGTGTCGACCTACAGCGGCACGACTGCCAAGGCAGTCCTCGATGGGATCCTGTTCTTCGTACTCAACGCGGAGATCAGCATCACCGAGGCAAACGGCTTGCTGACGGTGCGCGAGAACGACGACCACGATCAGACTGGCGTCCTTCACCACCGACTAGTGACGACGTCGACCACGGGCCTGCAGGTTGAGAAGAACGCTGTCATGTTCTATGAGCGCGCAGATGACGCCGATAGTGAGCCGAGCGGAGAGTACGCGCTCATCACGAGCGACTTCGTCGACCGCGACGACCTGCACCCTTACCAAAGGAGCGAGCGCATTCGCAAAGACCTGACGGTCGTGATGAAAGTCGAGACGCATCGAAAGCCTGGCGCGCCGAGCAACGGACAGGAAGACGTGGTCGTGTTGACGCGATGGATGTTCCAGAAGCTCTACGCCCCCCAGCTCAAGCACCGCCGGGTCTCTACTCGCGAGATGGAGGAGCTGCAGACCGAACTTGTACGCACAATGGACGGAATCCTCTCCAGTGTCCAGCAGAGCGTCGACGCCTCGTGTGCGAGAGCAAAGTAACTCGCACGAATCGCCAGCCTTACATCGGCGAGCTTGAGTTCACCTGGGCGTATATTAGCCGTACTATCATCTTGCTAGAGTGCGCTCCATGGATCGGATGACTTCGTCAGCCCAGCGCCCCATCTCGTCGCGCGTCCGCTGCATCAGCTCCCGCGACATGGATAGCTCCGAGTGGTGCAGCTTGACCATCGACCAGCGCTTGGTCACCACGACGAACTCGTCGCCCCTTTTGCCGCTGGCGGTGGAGGGGCGGCGCGGCAGCGGCAAGCGAGTGACCTCTATCACGGCGGACACGTCCTTCCGGAGTCGCTCGGCCGGCCGATACGGGTACAGGTCGTCTTCGTCGACAAAGTCGCCGCAGATGATCCCGATCTCGTGGCCGCCGGTGGCCGTCGAGGCTTCCTGGAAGTCCGAGAACTGGATCGAGTTGGTCTCGGTCGGCGGGCTGTGCGCATTGGACGATACGAGTCGGTACTGCTTGACGCCGTCGGCGCCGCTGTCGTCGTCCTCGCGAATCGTGATGGTCCCCATCATCTCGGAGATGCTGATCTCCACGTTGTAGAGGTGCTGCAGCACGGCGTCGAAGACGGCGCGCACGCTCGTTGAGCCGTAGAACTGCGTCACGTCAAACTGAATCGAGCAGTAGTCCCCACGGTCCGTCTCGAAGCGCTCGACCTCCGAGTACTGCTTGGTCAGGTCCAGTCCTCGGCACCGGTGCTCAAAGAAGCGCTTCGCAGCTACAAGGTGGCTCCGCTTGGTCGCCACCAGGCGCTCGTGGCGCTCGATGCGGTCGCGGGAAAGTCGGATCAGCGTGTTGATTGGCGTGATGTCGTGCTGCTTGCGCTGATGAATGCAACCGATCAATCAGCAAGTCAGTATAGCGTGTGGTCACGCTGTACTAGTAGCACACGTTGACAGCCGTACCACGTAGCTGGAGACCATGCCCTGCACATCAGCGAGCGCGAGCTGCCGCGTCTGCACTGTCTCGCGCAAGATCCGGTTCATGACCGGCGCCTGCGTCTTGTGCCGCACGTGGAGCGACTTGTTCACGAGCGCCTGCGTCTTGAGGCTCTCGAGCTGCTCCTGCAGCGCCGCGATCTCTACCTCGAGCGTCAGCTTCTCCTCGCGCCGCACCTGGTGCGTCGGCTTGCGCTCCTTGCGCTCCCGCCTGCGTTTCTTGGCGCTCGGAGAAGGCTCACCCTGCTCGTCCTTGACCGCGCCCTCGTCTCCTTCTCCTGCCGAATATGACGCCGCGTGCTGGTCGGCGATGCTCTCCTCGTCTCTCGCGCTTTCGTGAGCACTCGCAGGCTGCTTGGCGGGTTTGTACTCGCGGTTCGAGTGCTCGAACGTCGCCACCGATGGCGCTGAGGGCTCCTGGAAGCCCTGGAAGCCTCCCAGAGTCGGCGCCGGCGCGAACACGGCCGCCCCTTGGTCCATCACCGCTCGGTCGGCGGCGGCGGCGGAGCCACTGGACGAGCGGAGACCGTGGCTCTGGTGCTGCGTCGCGAACAGCGAGTTGGCCAGCAGGCTGCGCGGAGAGAGGCGCCGGTCGGTCGCAGCAGACGAGGAGTTGGAGGCGCCGGCGATGCGCTGCGGGATGCCGAGCGTCGGACTGCTGAACCTCGCCTCGCGAGAAGGGAAAATGCGCTCGTTGCCCGTCATGTAGGAAGCCGCCCAGGCCTGGGGAGTATTACGCGACGTTATACTGTCTATCGCAAACGGAGACCATCCCAAGTCAAACATGACGGCGTATTTAGTCCATGTAAAGTCATCAATTGCAACTAGATTGACGATATATGTCGACTTTGATGAAATATCCAGATGACAGCGCATGTCACAGACGCTTAGCTGTCGACTTTAGCGGGCAGCAGCGACCTCGACGGGTGACGAGTGTGACGCCGCGGTTGAGACGGAGAGGGCGACCACGCACCCTCTGCTCTCCTCTCTGCACCTCGGGCGCATTCAGATGTTCATTTGTGCCAGGGCTCGGCTTCGTGTCTTTTCGCGTCGATGTGGAATTTCGGTAGCGACGCTCGACTATCGAAGGCGTGCGCTCCTCCAGAGACGGTGCCAACCAGTGAACCGCAACGAGCAATCAAGCGTCGCAGACTCGTCGATCACCAACGATCGAGTTCCCATTAGCCATCCGTAATTCGCCAGAGGAGGGGCAGCATCGCTCTCCCTGATGACGGCAGTCGTCGGACGACTCGGCCCCGTCGCATGTCAACACGACAAGCTGATGGGCGTCGAACATTCCACGCTAGAGCTTATCTTTGCGGCGTTGAACTGAGAACTCGCCGTTGGATACTGTACTGGATTGCTGTTTGCTCCATCGATTTCGATGGGGTGTCGACTTAGGAGAGGCTGTAGACGGATAGCTGGTGGCGGATGGCCGCAATCATCTGCGTCATCCACTCGCCCGTGTCGTCGACGAGCCTCTGGTGCACGTCCGGAGCAATCGCCATCTTCGGCTGGTGCAGCGTCGACAACGCCCAGCGCTTGAGCGTGACCACGAGCTCCGCCTCGTCGCTTCGCCTGCCCTCGCTGTCGGTTCGATGGACGACGCGGCGGTGCGGCGAGATCTGCACGACGGCGCTCGTGTCTCGTCGCAGGCGCTCGCTCGACTGGTACGGATGCAGCACGTCCTCGTCCACGGGCTCGACGACGAGCAGCGCGCTGCCCAGGCCGTCGAAGCTCTGCTCGTCGTAGTCGTAGAAGACGACGTTGCTCGACTCGACCATCACGCCGTGGTGCGTGATGGACGCGAGTCGGTGGTACACGATGCCCTTGCCGTACTCCTGGAAGCTGTGATCGTCGTTCTCGCGGATCGTGATGTTGTCCAGCGTCTCCGAGATGCTGATCTCCGCGTTCATGGCCACGAACAGCACGCTGTCGAAGATGGAGCGCACGCTCGCGGCGCGGTAGAACGGCGTCACGTCGAACTGCACGACGTGGAAGTCGCGCGCGTCCGACTCGAACCGCTCCTCCTCCTTGAAGTACTTGAGCTCGTCCAGCCCGCGGCTGCGCTCCTGGATGAACGCTCGGGCGGCCGCCAGCTGCCGCGCCTTGATCGCCTCAAGAGTCTGCTGCCGGTCCTCGTGCTCTCGCCCCAGCCGGACGGCCGACTTGATCGGGCTCAGCTCCTGTCGGCTCTGCCCACGCAACGAACAGGTCGGTAAGCAGCCGAAAGCTCGCGACCGACACCGCGACCGACACCGCGACCGACACCGCGACCGACACGCCAATCCGCGACGCACCAGATAGCCCGACAGCGCTCCCTGCAGACTCGTGACCGAGAGCTGCTGCTTGCGGATCGCCTGGCGCAGCAGCGCGTTGGTGAGCTCGCCCTTGGCGCGCGGGGCGGGACGGCTGTCCTCGCCGCCCGCCTCCGCCTCCTCGAACAGCGCGCGGTGGCGCAGCACCGCCAGCTCCGCCTGCAGCGTCTCCATCTCCCTCGCCAGGGCCGCGATCTCCTCCTTGCGCGCCGCGTTCGTGCACTTGCGCAGCTTGACGGGCTGCTTGCCGCCTGCCGCCTCGGCGCCGCGCCGCTCGCTCGCCACCGGCCGCTTCATGCTGCTGCTGCGGATGCTGCTGCGGATGCTCGACGCGTGGAATGCACGTCTGCCTCAGAACGCGCGCGCGAACCCTCAGCCATCACGAGCGTGTCTATCGCGGCGCGGCGCATGTGATTGCCGCCGAGCGCGAGGCGTCAACATGACGCGCGCATCTTGGGTGACGCTGCGACGTGGACGCTCCTCCAGTGTATCTGACACACAATTATTGGATGCATTTGAGATGGCCGACATGTGAACAAACAGCTGAGTGGTTTATACTAATAAATAGAGGGTTAAATCAGTGCGTTTTATATATATTACGTCGTTCTAACATATATTCATTCCATTTGCTAATATAGTTTAAAAGGTAAACTCAAGCTTTTGATCACATTTTGTCAGTGTTGTAGCGTATACACTGAAACTATGATTACTCCTGGTGGAACTCGTCTCAAGACCTTTTTAATTCTATATATAATCTAAGTTTGATGCTCATATTTAGATGATATTAGCATTGAATGCACTTTCACAATTAGTATGCATTTATATATGGTATCTCACCTTCTGAAACTATCGCTGCGCCGTTGTCTTCTCTTTAGTATGAGTGGCACTCGTGAATTCGCTAGCAGCGGCTTAGCGTTCGAGACTCGCTGAGGATCGTGTGATGGACTTGCTGGCGACGCCGCTGTCCGCGGCCGCGCGGCCGCCCCACGTCCTGCCGTGGCGCCCGCCGAAGAGCAGCGCGTGGCCCTCGCCCGTCCCCACTGCGGACGCGGTCGTGCGGACGTCGGGCGAGGACGAGGACGAGGACGAGATGGACGAGGAGGACACGGCGGACGAGAGCGGCGGGAGCGCGCGCGGCCTGGGCGAAGGCCTAAGCGTCAAGGAGGAGGCGGTGCAGCGCGCGCTGCGGTCCATGGCGGCCGACCGCGCGGCGCTCCAGCAGCGGACGCGCGCGCGGTCGGCCGCGAGTGCGGACGGCGCGAATCCGGCGCCGGAGGCCAAGCCGCACAAGAAGAAGCGGCAGTTCAAGAAGCGCAAGCCGACGCACACGGTGCGCAAGGAGGAGAAGCAGGCGCTGCTGTCGGAGATCGAGGCGCTGCAGGCCAAGCTGGACGAGCTCAAGTTCCAGGCGCTCGTGGAGCAGGGCGAGGCCGCCAAGTCGGTCTTGCGCCAGGAGCAGGCCAACGTCGTGCTGCGCGAGTACATTGAGGAGCACCACGTCGCCTTCGCGCGCGTGCAGAGCATGCTCTCGGGATACGTGGTGCGTCTCGTCGCGGTTCGTTCCTAGCTGATGCACGGACGGGAGAGCGCTAACGCCCAGTCGTCGCCAATGTTTGCAGCAACAAAACATCGCTAGGGTGTACCCTACCAAGACGCCGATCGTGCTGGGGCGAGACCGCGCGGAGCGCCACCGAGTGCTCGTGGCGATGAAGAGCGCCAAGCTGCGCGAGGCGTGGCGGTTCATGGCGGAGCGCACTCGCTTCCTGGACCCGCACGCCGCGTTCTACGAGGAGGAGCGCTTCAACTCGGCCGAAGGGGAATTCTGCATCGCGCGCCTGGACGTCGTGCCGCTCTCGGGCGTGCCGAGCATCCAGGCGCTCTTCAGCGCGCTGCAGCGAGCCATCGCGAACGCCGAGATCATCATCTCGGAGATCTCGGGCAACATCACGATCCGCGAGGACGACGACCACGGCGAGGCGAACCTGATGCAGGCGCGGCTCGTGTCCACGAACGCGGACGGGAGCTTGGTCGAGTCCAACTCGGTCATGTTCTCCGAGCACTACGGCGAGGAGGACCAGGCGATCGTCGTCGGGGACTTTGTCGACGAGGACGAGGTGTATCCCTACCGGCCGCACGAACGCATCCGCCGAGACGGAACGTCCATCATGACGATCACTCCGCTGTACGTTGACCGGCGTGTCAGCCCGCCGCGCGCAGGAGAAGTCCATTTCGGCTGGACGAGCCCGCGCGACGCGGACGGCAAGGAGCTGGTCGTGATCCTGAAGCGCTGGGCGGCCTGGAAGTTTGTCCACACGGACCTGCCGGTCGCTGGTGACACGCTCCACCGACTGCGCGACAGCATGGGCCGCTGGGGAGAGACCATGCTCGCGTCGATCCGCGAGACCCTCGCGTACTCTTCATGCAGCGGCCACCACTAAATAGATTAGCATCGGCCAACGCTCGCTTATTTAATCAATGAACGGGACTCGCTTGCAGCTGCACGCCGTCCTCGAAGAGCTCGAGGGAGCTGGCCGCCTCCGCCTCGACGAGCAACGAGCCCTGCGCGTTGGACGAGCGCGACGCGATGCAGTGCCACGCCAGTCGCCGAGAGGCTCTGCGAGCCGTCCTGGACGAACGAGTCGCCATCCTGGACGAACGAGTCGCCATCATGGACGAACGAGTCGCCGTCTGGACAATGGATCGTCACGAACGCGGTCGTCTCCAAGATGACAAGCTCCGCGTTCGCCATGACTATACGAATAACCAGCGTCTCCAATTTCAAAAGTGCCTTACTGTATTCCGAATAACCAACGGAGGCAGGCGCCTTCAACGTGGTCAAGCAGATCTCCTTAGCGACCTGCTGGCTGCTGGGCTTGGACGTGCTCGATTATCGAGGAGAACATGATGTCGCCCCACCGGCCGAGCTGCTCACGCAGTCGGTGCTGGACCAGCGGCGGCAGCGCCATGTCGGTGCGGTGCAGCTTCAGGAAGCACGCGCAGCTCAAGACCACGACGCTCTTGTCCTCCTCGCGCCCCGTGCTCGGGTCCAACCGCTTCCTCGTGTGCGACCGAATGGTAATCACCGACGAGCAATCTTCGCGGACCCGCTCGTGCGGGCTGTACGGGAACAACTCGTCTTGGTCGACGAAGTCGGATGTGACCACTGCGAACGGCCCTCCGTCCGCGTACTCGTCGCTGCGCTCCGCGAACTCCGTGTTCATGATGGCGTTCATCTCGAGGGGGACACCGCACGAGAGATTGGAGACAGTGCGGCTCTGCTGGATCCCGTCTGCGCCATAGTCGGTCTCGTCCCGGGTCGTGATGTCCCCGAGCACGTCCATCACCCGCATCTCCATGTTGGCAAAGTAGCTGAGCACAGCGTCGAACGTCTGGCGCACGGTCACGCGCACACCTTCGAGCGGGATGATCTCCAGTCCGATCGCGCAGTAGTCCCCAGAGTCGAGCATGAACCGCGACTTCTCCGTGAAATGCCGGTGAGGGTCCACAAAGCGTGTGCGCTGTGCGAGGTACGCGACCGCGGCCCGCATCTTGCGCGGCTTGATCCCTACGAGCGTGTCGCGTCGCTGCTGCGGGTCTCGGCCCAGCGAAATGGTCATCGCGTGCGGGATGGCGTTCTGCATGCTCTGTTGCCACAGGAACCGCAACAGCACGGAGGAGATAGGATCAGACGGCCTAGACCGTAGCTAGAGCCGAGCAGCGAGCGAGGACGGAGCGCCTACCACGTAGCCCGACACGGCCGACTGGACGTTGACGAGCGACATTTGCTGGGTACGCACGGCGTCGCGCAGCAACGAGGTCGCGAGCTCCTGCTCCAGCAGAGTGAGCGTCCCTGTCTGCGGCTCCTTCGCTCGCTTGAGCTCTACGATCTTGCGCTGGAGCTCGTCCAGCTCTTCCAGCAGCCGCGCCTTCTCCTCCTGCGCCAGTATCGATAGGAGAGCTCAGCGCCAAATCGCCGAGTACTACTAAAGTCGACGACCGCACCTTGCGCACGATGTACGTGGGCTTGCGCAGCTTGGCGCTCTGCGCCGTGGGCGACGAGTTGCCGCTGTCGGTCGAGCCGCTCGCGGGCGACTCCATGTCCACGTCCTGGCCATCGACTCGCGACGCGTCCGACCAGCTCGGCGCCTGCATCTGTGTACTTTGGTAAATGGCACAGATTACGTCCAAGTATTTTGGGTTTGCAAAACCACGATTTGAGGAATGAATGTAAGTATGCACTTTGATTACGTGTCCATCACTATGATAACGAAACCGATGGAGTCCACGTACTAGTTAGCACTTATAAGTATACAAAGCGTCGTTTGCCGCAGGCAAACGAGATGAAGCGCAGCGCACAAAGCTGCAAGACGAGGGTTCACATATCGGGATTTGCCACGAAGGTTCCTGTGGCTTACCGCGAAGCAGTCGCTTCGCGGTAAGCCCAAAACCTTCGCTGATGTCCACTCACTTTTCGCGTTTTGTACAGGAGTGTTGTTACTGATTTAAGACAATTTTATGATTTAATCGAGGTCCTGTATTGCGTCCATGTTCTTTCTCATGTAAAAAAGGGACCTGTCCACACCATCGTAGCAATGGCATCCTGCCGAAGGCACTCGAAGGAATGTCGTCCATTCTAGAGCCTTCGGCAACGGTACGAGTACAACTCGTCCTTGCATACAAATTATGATGTGAGCACCGCCAATGGGCCAGCGTCTGCAAACTCGTGGAGTTCCACGAACTTCCAGGCGTTGATTCTGTTGACCATGGAGATCGTTCGTCAGCGTCGTCCTTTGTCCGCGATCGCCGACTGCGGCTCTTGATCGCATTCCAAACGCCTTTGATGGTTTTTGGATCAGTGAGGTCACCAGACTTGAACGGCTCGATGTGGTTTAAACTGACTTTAGAATCTTGGCGGTTCCAACGCTCGATGTGTTGCTGCACGTACCAAAGCAAACGCACTCCAGACCAAACCGCCGAGATCTCGCGTGCTTCCTTTCGCTCGCATGCTTGGGCGGTCTGATCCAAACGGTGCAAAGTGGCTCGATTTGCAACAGATGCAAGGTATCACCCGTGTTGTACGTTATGGTGCCTGGTGCCAACATCTCGTCAGCGTCACTGAGTGCCGCGTCAGTTTTGGCGCTTCGAGCACTTGGCCAACTACTTCCAGTAGATCACAGTACCGCCAAGTCGTGGAGCCTCGCTTGCGGCAGAGTTATCGAGTGTGGGCATGTTCGATCACGGACCGGAGCAAGATTTCTCCCCAGCGCGCGATCCCCTCACGTAGAGAGTGCTCCACGATGGGCGGCAAGTCATTGTCCGAGCGGTGCAACTTGACGAAACACGTGCGCTTCAAGACCACCACCGTCTCCTCCACCTCAGCTTGAGCTGCCGCGTCGAACCGCTTCCTCGTATGCGACCGCACCGTCATCACCACTATGATATCCTGTCGAAGCCGGTCGTGTGGGTTGTATGGGTACAGCTCGTCGCGTTCGACAAAGTTGGCGGTGTACACCGCCATAGGTCCTCCGTCCGCGTACTCGTCGCTGTGTTCGATGAACTCGTCGCACATCACCGTATTCATCTCGAGCTGGACCCCGCACGCCAAGTTGGACACGAAGCGGCTGTGTTGGATGCCGTCGACGCCATAGTCCGCGTCGTCGCGGATCGTAATGTCGCCCAGCACGACCGTGAGCCGCATCTCCATGTCTGCGATGTAGCTTACGATTGCGTCGTGGATCTGGCGGATGCTCACGTGTTTCCCGCCCAGCGGCGTGATCTCTGTGGACTGCACGCAGTAGTCGCCGCCGTCAAGCAGGAACTTCGACAACTCGCTGAAAGGCCGGAACGGGTCCAGGAACCGCGTGCGCTCCGAGAGATACTCTAGTGCTGCGTGCATAATGAGAGGTCGGACGGTGATGAGGGTGTCGCGCCGCTGCTTCATGTCGGCGCTCAAAGAAATAGTCATCTGATGCGGCATCGCCTCCTGCACGCTCTGTAGGCATGCATCACGAGCGCGACGGTCAGTGAACGTGCGATGATGGAGAGTAAAGCATCCATCCTCAAGACGGCGCTACGTACCACGTAGCCCGACACTGCAGCCTGGATCTGCACCAGCGAGAGCTGCTGCTGGCGCACAGCGTCGTGCATCAGCGACGTCTCCAACTCGCGCTGCAGCAAGTTCTGCTGGCGAGTGGCCTCCTCCTCTTCCAGCGTCTCGCTCTGGGCCTGCTGCAGCTCCAGCAGCTCGGCCTGCAAGCGCTCGAGCTCGCGCAGCACCTCCTGCTTTTGCTCCTGTGGAGTGACAGTCGGCGAGCACGCCTCGGCCACTTTGGCATACTATCACAGCAGCGCCATCACCGACCTTGCGCACGATGTACGTCGGCTTGTGCTACCTGGAGGCGCGAGGCCGCGCCGTCGGGGACGAGTCGCTGCCGTCCGTCGTCGCGCACGCTACAAGCGACGCCGGCGCCTGCTCCATCGCCACGTCCTCGTCTGCGCCGCCGTGAAACATCCGCCATGATTTATCGTCTAGTATCGCTGTACGGAAATGGACCAGTAAATTAGTACACTGGTTACGCCAAAATCACCCGACATTAGAATGCATGTTGACATTATTGCAAAACGAGGGATTAGGGCTGATTACGGTTTAACGCGGTAAAGTTGCGCAAGTTCTGTCTTCATTGCTGCCTGCAGCAGCCGAGCTGACCGCTCCAGCAACTTGGAGCATGACGCAAAGTCTATCCTCGGCACTTGCTCGAAGTGCTAGCTGTGCTGCGCATAGACCTGCGAGAGAACAGAGGACAGCATGACATCGGCCCACTGGGCGATGTTCTCGCGCATGTTGTGCTCGACCAGCGTCTCGAGCACTTGCTGTGGCCGGTGGAGTGTCAACAGCGCTGCGCGCGTCAGCACCACGATCGTCTCCTCCTCGTGCCGGCCCGTCACGGGGTTGACGCGCGTTCTGGAGTAAGCGCGGACGGTGGACGCGGCCGTGATATCCTGGCGGATGCGCTCGCTTGGTCGGTGCGGGAACAGCTCGTCCTGTTCGACAAAGTCCTCCGCCAGCACTCCAAGCGGGCCTCCATCCGCGAACTCCTCGCTGTGCTCGAAGAACTCGAGGTTGGAGACCATGTTGATCTCGATAGGGACT
>JAADXX010000816.1:0-12443 GCA_023338025.1 Phytopythium oedochilum
CCAATCACAACACACCACGAGGCAGGGAGGTTCTTTGGTGAAGAACCTCACATTGAAGTTCAAGTTGGAGAATGTTCTCCTGGTCCAAGCCTCAAGTTCACCCTGATTCAACCCAAGGTTTTATATTGCATTTGTAGGTTCATTGCATTTAACCCCATAGGACCCCAGTGGGTTTATGCTCGTAGGATTCAGGAACCATAAGCCCATTTCAATTCAGTTGCAAATTTTCCGCATTCTGCTCAAGTCTCCTCTCCCTACTCCCCTCCAAGTCGGGAACCAAGTCTTCCTCAAGGCGCAAGCGTGCGTGCCGTGTTCTGGGGACTGTCGTGGACAGCGCCCCATTACACTCTATCCGCAGCTCCCGTCGTTTGCGCGGCACGCTACAGTTTGGATCGCAAAAAAACAAGAACATTGCAACAAATGATGTGACTGGTCAAGATATTGAAGGCGTTATCATATGCAAAGCGTTCATTGAGACGAATGCTCAAAGTTGAGGCACGGCTACTTTGTTGCACGCGCTGTCTCTGAAAAGATCTGCAAATGCAGTCGCCTACAGCCCGAGACGGCTTAGCATCTCTCTGGATACTTGGCTCCGGTAACGCAACTTCCGCCAATTTGGCTAGACGACGACACTTGCTCTTGTTGTCGCGAATTTTGTGATACGCTTAAACCTCGCGAGATGAGACACCGTGCAGATCGTTCATGCACTCGGCAAGGTGCGATAAGAGTCGATCCGTGACCAGTTGAAGTGCGTTTCGCGCGTCGCTGTTCGCGGGGTCGGGTATGAGGTTGCGAATATAGCGGACCAGTCGAAACGGTTTTTTTGAGAGAGCGGACGAGGTCAACGCGTAGCTTGTCAGCGCGCACTCCGTCGGCTGACGCCTCGACAGAGAAAAAATCCGCCATGGACGAAGAAAACTCGATCGGTTTGGGTTGTTTGCGCTTCGACATCGTAACCCGAAATTCAGCGGATCTGGCGAGAATTTCTGTTCAAACTAAGAGCTGAATCCGAACGAATCAGTGACAGGATAAGCTCTCGCCTCGAAGACTTTCGATACGATAAGATGTAGTGTTCGACCCGCCGAACACAGACGACCACAGGCAGAGAGTTGTGCACAGATCCACAATTTGGATCACAAACAATCGAACTTAAGCGAAGTGTAACAGTAACCCTTGGACAAAATGGGGCAGACTGCCACGGCGACACTTGAACCAAGAGGAGGCTGGACACTGGAGAGCTGGTCGAGGAGGCGCTTGTTGGACGCTTGGCAAATTGCAGAGTGAGCGGCCTGGGCACGGCTGACAATTACATTCTTGCTCCACGAGCGGCCTTCCTATACTACTATACAATTTCCAAGTGTTATACCGTTTTCTTTAGGAGGAGAACCGTTTTCTTCGTATTCATCATGATATTCTTCGCGACAACTCTTCATCGGAAGCTCGAACCTCGTTCGTGTGCAGGTCGGTCGGTTCGAGCACCGGGCGGCGGCACTTTTTTGCATGTGCTCGACTCTCATTGGCATGGACTCTGTGTCACACGCTCTCGAGTCGAGACTCTCAACTCGAGAGCGTGTGACACAGAATCTCAACATGGTGGCGCAAAATGCACATCCGAAGACATTTCATGCCTCTCTATGCCTCTATGTCGACTCCTAGGCGACCTGGTCGCGCTCGATGAGCTGCTTGTCGCGGATCTCGAACACGTTGGTGAAGCAGTCGGTGATCTCGTCCTCGTGGTGCGTGATGAGGATCAGGTGCGTCTTGCGCGCAGCGAACTTGCCGATGGCGTTCACCACGCGCAGCACGTTCGCACGGTTGAACGGGTCGAGTCCGTGCGTGATCTCGTCCAAGATGAGCAGCTCCGGGCTGGCAGCCAGCGCGCGGGCGATGAGCACCAGCTTCTGTTCGCCCTGCGACAGCTGCGCGAGCGGCCGCGTGCGGATGGCCTCCATGTCCAGGCGCAGCAGCTGGGCAGCCAGCTCCGCCTTGATCTCTCCGCCGTGACCTGTGCTGTCCGCGATGAGCTGCATGGCCGTGACGGACTCGCTCTTGCTGGCGCGGTTCACCGCGCTGTCTAGGCTCTGCTGGAGCAGCTGGATGTGCTGGTCGGTCGAGATGGCCTCGACGCGCTCCGTCTTGCTCGCGTGGAGACCCTGCGCGTCGTCATCGGGAGACTCCGAGGGCGTGATGGTCTGGCCCACAACCCTCACCTCGCCCTCCGTCAGCCCGTGGCCTGGCGTCTGCATGAGCACGCGCATCAGCGAGCTCTTGCCCGATCCGTTGGGCCCCAGCAGCACCCAGTGCTCGTGGCGGTGGCGCACAAAGTCGACGCTCTCGAGCAGCGTGCGCTTCTTGTCGTACGCGATCGACACGCCGTCCAGGTGCACGGCAACGGGCGGTCCGTCGTCCTCGACAGCCCGTGTGTCATCGTCTCCGTCCTCGATACCGAAGATCTGCCGGATGAGCTCCACCATCTCGCTGTCAGGCATCGGCGGGCGTCGCGCGTTCTCCTCCTCAAAGAACGCGCGCAGTCTCTTCATCATGCTCTCACCACCGTCCGTCTGCCGCGGCCACTCAACCACCTCGACCTCGCTCGGAAGCCCGCTTTGCTGTGGTGCCAGCTCCTGCTTCTCGCCCTCCTTCCTCGCCTTGAGCAGCACGACGTGCGACAGGATGTCGGGGAACACCTGCTCGAGCCGGTTGGCGACCAGCAGCACCTGCGTCTTGTACGCGAACGCCTCGTTCCGGCCAAAGCCGGTCTCGACCAGCAGTCGCGTGAACCCGCGCGTGAGCTGGCCCAGCATCCACTCGAGTTGCCTGCGCGCGGCCACGTCGAGTCCATCGAAGGGCTGGTCCAGCAGCAGCACAGTAGCGCGCGGCGTCTCGAGCAGCGCCACGGCCAGCAGCAGCTTGCGCATCTCGCCCGTCGACAGGTGCTTCACGCGCGACTCCCATACAGGGTACAGTCCCAGGCGCACGATCAGGTCGCGTGCGCTGGGCGAGCCCACGCCGCCCAGCACGTCGGCAACCACTCGCTCGCCGTGCTTGGCCACGAACGCGCGGTGCGCGTCCAGGCTCAGGCTCGCCACTCGCTGCTGCCGCGACGTCGGCCCCAGGTGCTGCACCAGTCGCAGGAAGCGCGACTTGCCGCTGCCGTTGAGCCCCAGCACGCAGTGCACCTCGTCCGGGAAGAGCGCGTACGCCGGGTTCGCCAGCGCCAGCACCGGCGCCGGCGCGTCCGGCACTTGGCTCACGCTACTGCGATCGGCTGGGCCGGCTGCTAGGGAGCTGGCGGCGCGCAGCAGGTGCCTCTGGGCGGCTGGAAGCGACCGCAGGGGCCGCTGGAGCGCACGCATCGTCGGAGGAAGTGGCCGACACGCACAAGCTTTGGCTGCGTGAATGTGCGAACGAGCCCAACAGCCGCGACGTCAGTGGAGCAGTCTTGTAATTTTAGGTTCGTTGAAGGTTAATCCTGTAGTATTTTTGTCATTCTACCGGGGTAATAGATACAGTGACATCAACTGCAGAGTGTCGGTCCGCAGGCAACTTGCCACGAGCAGCAAGGCTTACAAACGCCAAGTACAGGAGAAAGGCCAAGCTATTCGAGCATGTACGGCGGCGGCGGCGACGCGCGCGACGCCGAGCTCGCGCGGGTGCGTACTGCGCTCCGACCTGCATGTGCACGCGCGGCTAGTGACGGTGACTGCTGTTGTATGCTGCTGGCTGCGTTCGGCGGATCGGCGGGGCTCTGCGGACGCCCCATGTTCGCCGATGACGACATGAACCGGCGCAGCTTCGCGCGGAGCTGGAGCGGACGCAGCGGGAGCGCGGCGATGCGCAGGGCATGGCGGACATTTTGCGCTCCAAGCTGTCAGCGGTCGAGGAGGAGAACTCTGACCTGATCGCGATGATGGCGGCGGCCGAGGCGGAGATCCGCTTCGAGGCGGACAGGACGGTGCGCGACCTGCAGAAGCAGGTGTCGTCGCTCGAGTCCAAGGTCACGTTCATGTCGGACAAGCACCAGAACACGGAGCGGGTCAAGCTGCAGGCACTCCGCATGGTGGAGGACCTGCAGCAGAAGCTCGTAGTCGAGCAGAAGCGACGGGAGGCCAAGACGCGGCTCGAGGAGACCAGGAGGCGCAAGCAAGGCTTGGCGGTTAGCCAGGCGCTCGCGTTCTCCCAGCAGCAGCTGAGTCAGTCGCAGGCTTCGCAGCGGTCCATAACTGCGATGCAGGCGGCAGCTAAAGCGCCACCGCCGACTGCAACTGCTTCTGTCCAAACCGAGGAGTCGGGGGAGGCTCCAGCGCTTGAGCTCCAGCGCGGCTACGCGGCGGTGCGTGCTTTTGCTCGTTGTGGTCTGGCAACGCAACTGTCACCTCCATTTGCTTCTTGATTATCCTGACAAACTGACTGCGCCGCAGGAAAACCATCGCCTGATCACTGCCCTGATCAACAGCCTCGCCAGAGATTTCTTGGTGCTGATGCGCGGAGCTGACACGCCAGCTCCAGACCAAACAAACGCCAACGACTCCAGTGGCTCTTTGCCGAGCGGAAAAGAGGAGCTCCGAGAGTCGTCCGAGACACTCGAAGGCTCAGACTCGTCTGCACTTGGGATCCAAGGACAAGCCGCGTCGATACTTTCGCAAAACATCTTCTCGCAAGCAGTTGCGCCGCCGCCTGTCGGACCAACGCAGCCAATAGCGGCTGCAAGTGGCGCAGACGCAACTGTGACACAAGCGACGCTGACGGCCGAGTGTGCACGCGATTTGTACGACGCTGTTGGCAAAATGCTTGATGGGAGAGTGTCGGCAGTGGCACTGTCGCCGGTGTTCATCAAGTACCTCGCGTCACCAATTGATCTGGACCCAGCGCTACTAGGAAGCGCTCTGCGAGTGATGTACTTGGTCGTCAACCGTAGCGAGCGCTTTCGTGAGTTCCTGCTGCTGTCTGCTCCGAATCAATCGTTGTCGTCGACATCAAGGCTCCAATTACGCGGCAGTGATCACACGAATATGACGGAGCACCCGCGCATCTCAGTCCCAGGGCTGCGCTTCGTTTCGCTAGACGATTACATGTCCACACGAGAAGACAAGCACAACCTTGGAGGCGTTGAAGGCAATCAAGTGGTCGAAGACAACGTGTTAGAGCAGCGCCAACTGCGCTCGAAGTTGCTGAGTGCGCTTTGCCGCGTCATCAAGAACAATGTGATCGAGTCGACGGTGGCCGAAGCTGGATTAGATGTGCTCTCGTGTTGGGTCGCGTTTGGTGTATCCAACGTGGCGAAGACGCAGCCAGACTTCCGTCCGATCGTCATGGGCAACGTGATTCAGGACGTCGTGTTGGCACCGAAGGGGACCTTGGCAGCAAAGGCGAAGGCGGTCAGTGTGACTACTCTGCTGCTGCACTTCCCTGAGCTGTTTGATGAGCTGGAGACGAGTGTAAAGAAGTCGCTTTTGTTCAACCGATTTGCGAAGCTGCTGGACCAAGACTGCGAGAACGCCAAGGATCAAGAAGGAACGCGGATCCTTCAGCGCGAAATCGTCAAGCTGTTTCTGTCATTGGCGCTATCGTTCCCGTCGGTGGGAATCCGCTTCGTGCTCGACAGCACTCGGGGGCATCCGAACGACTCGGACGGTCATCGCTCGGTGGTGTATTACTTGGCGCGCTTGATTGATCGCGAGACGTTTGCCTCCCGAATTGCGAATTCCAAGGGAAACTCAGCTGAGCTCCAGCTTCTAAAAGACGAGTTGCGAGTGGGCTTGATTCGCAAGGCATTCCAGTTGGTGGCACTTCTTGTCCGCTACGTCGATCTCGAGAGCGAACTCGACGGTGCGAACCACGAACAGGCGTTCATCTCAACCCAGTACTACCTGAGCGCTGGGACCTTCGACAGGGCGGGCAATGACTCAATTTCCAAGACGGCATTGGCGCTGCTGACAATGATAAAGCAGTCGTGAATGCTTTTATTGGCACGCTGCTTCTTCCTCGATTCTTCGCTCGAGGCAGTTACGAGACATTGATAACGGCTTTTCAACGGCTTGTCGCCGCTGATGCACTCCCCTCCAGTGGTCTTTCTTCTTCAAGAGTTCGTCCGTTATGCTGCGAAAGCGCGCAAAAAGCTCGCGCCACGGCACATCGAGAAGCCCGAGAGACCACCCGAGACAAAGCACGATTCCCCAACTTCCTCGCTGCCGCGATGACCGAGACTCCGAGTCCCACAGCGCATGCTGTGGTGCCCTCGATCGACTTGAGTACGTGCTTCGTCTTGACAAAGCCGCTGCTCTCCAGATCTAACAGCGATGCCTTTACGCTGGCAGAATGCTTTGAGTTGCCGGTGGTTATCGTCACGCCCACGAAGGAGCGTCTACCCGAGGAAACATGCAACCAGAAGCGCGCGCCGGCGCTGGACTGCATGAAGGAGCCTGTAAAAGCCGACATCGAAGTGGTCGACAATGCAAACGGCACGCTCAACTGTATGGACGGAGAGCGCACAGCTGTCTACCATGCGAACGTGCACTACCGCGGCCAGTCGAGCCTGCACTTCTCGAAGCACTCAATGGCGGTCGATCTGGACGAAGACACTGAGCTGTTGGGCTTTCCGGCGGATAAAGGCTACGTGCTTCACGGCCCAGCGATCGACGGCAGCTTGATGCGGAACCACCTCGCGCATTGGCTGTTTCGAGGCACGCAGCGCTACTCGCCGCGCACTCGCCATGTCGTAGTGTTCATTCGTGACTCTCTGGACGTGGAAGACTCATCACCGCAGCACCATGGGATCTACCTGGCCATGGAGAAGATTTCGTACGGCGCCAATCGAGTGGGCCTCGCTCCACTGAACGGATCTTGCAGCGGCGACGACGAGCTCTCGGGTGGATGGGCGTGGCAGAACAACCCGCTCGAGTACGGCGTCTACTCGCCCAACATGCTGGTTGACAAGTACGAGACCCTGTTTGGGTCAGGAGAGCGCCCCGTGCTCACTTTTCCTCCCGCCGACACGATGACGCAGTCGATGCGGAGCTACTTCGTCGCACCCGAGACCGGCCCTCTTCCACGACTCTACCGCCACCTCTACGAGAACATGACCCAGCCGGATCAGCTCCAAGATCACATTGATCTTGGGTCGTTCGTCGACTATCTGCTGCACACCGAGTTGGCGCAGAACTCCGATGCGTACCGGCGCAGTGCCTACTTCTTCAAGGACCGCGGCCAGCCCATCAATGCTGGCCCCGTGTGGGACTTCAACCTCGCCTACGGCCGTGGCGCTAATCAGCAGGACTGGCTGTTTAAGCCCTTCTCGTTCTGGAAGCGCGTCATGTGCAACTATCGGATGGCCGCGCTGGTGCCCAAGCGCTGGCGCCAATTGCGCGCCGACGTCTGGAGCGACGACGCCATCCGCGCGTTCGTCGACGCGAGCGCCGAGCCGCTTGCGCGGCAATTGCAAAAGTGTCCGGGCGGAGAGAAGAACTGGCGCTCGCGCGCTCTTCAGTGCGCGAACGTCAAGGTCCACGGCTTGTACCAACAGCATGTCGACGCGCTCAAGCGAGCTGTCATCGGCCGTGCCTACTGGATGGACCAGAACGTGGGCTCCTTCTACAAGAAGCTCGACCACATGGTGTGCGTCGTTGCTGGCGACTTGCCCGAGTACAACTGCGCTCGCAACGGCAGCGACGCTGGGTGTCTGTCCTTCCCGGAAAAGTATCTTGACACCGTCGAGTTCCCGCCCATTCACAAACCGTCCAGCAGTGACACGAGGTCCAACTACGCGTGCTCCCAGTCGAATTTGGTCACAGAGACACCGACGGTCGACCACTGCTGGCTGGCGGCCGGTGTCTACGTCGGCCAGGGATCGATCACCCCGTTCTGCTCGGGCTACGGCTCCTGCCCTTCTGGCCCTGGAGCGACATGCACCTGCCTTCCGGGCCACTTTCCCCCGGCATGTGAGCGCAGCGACGACCCGATCGACTTGCCTGGTCGCTTTGCCGATAATGCTGCACTGGCGGAGCCGGTGCCTGGCCGTACCAAGCAGAACCAGGACGACGCACCGCAGTACGCGTTTGTTGGGCTCAGCGCGCTGCTGTTCGTCGCGTTCGTCGTGTTCAACGTCCACAAGCGCCGCGTCGGCAAGCGCTCGTTGCTCCAAGTTGGCGGCGTCGCTGGTTCAGGCAGCAGCCGACGGAACGGGCGGCACATCCGGTCTCCCCAGCGCAGCACGCTAACGTACGGAACCTAAGGTGCGCGAGGCGCTCCAGAATGAAGCAATGGATGGATGGATGGCTCCTGACCTGGCGAGTTCTCGCTCGACTCGGAAAGGTAATAGATTGTGCATGGAATCCCGAGGCCCCAGTTGCGCCAGGGTTATTGTCTTCTCGCCGCTTCGACACGCCAGACAAGCGGCTTCTGCGTTGCAGTTTGCGACTCGCGGAGAAGGAAGCGGCGTCGATGCAGCTCGTCGCAGGTGTTGCAGCGCTCCTGCTGTTGGCGCTCGCAGCCAACGCTACGCGCTTGTCGTCTTCATTCGGTACCAGCTACTTCTCTGAAGAACACTTTATGGACTGTAGACTGATCGACCGTGGATGTGTACCGCAGACGAAAGTGACACGTGCTTTGCGCTACCCGTGGTGCTCATTACCCCCGAGGATGGCGACGCGTTCCCTGAGCCTTCATGCCAGCAACTCCCTGTTCCCGGACGCGACTGCATGAAGCGGTCCGTGGCCGCGAGCGTCGAGGTCATTGACAACGGCGGTGTTGCGGGGAACGAGTTCGTCAACTGTTTGAACGCATCCACAAGAGTGCAGATCAAGAACGCGAGCGCGCACTACCGCGGCCAGTCAAGTTTGCGCTTCCGGAAGCACCAGCTCGGCCTCAATCTCGCCGCCTCGACGTCTACGAACGCGTCGTCCACGCTGCCTACCGCCTCGTTCCTCGGCTTCTCGCCTGGTCGCGAGTTCGTACTGAATGGACCGTGGATCGACTGCAGTTTGCTGCGCAACCACCTCGCGCACTGGCTGTTCCGCCGCACAGGCCGCTACTCGCCACGGTCCCGACACGCGGCCGTGTTCATGAGCGAGACTGCGACTTCGCCGCTCGAGTATCATGGCATTTACCTGGCCCTCGAGCAGATTTCGTACGAGCAAGACGAGCATCGCGTACGACTGGCGCGGATGGACGCGACGTGTCGGTCGCTGCACGAGCTCAGCGGCGGGTGGGCGTGGCAGTTCAACCCGCTCGACTTTGGCGCGTTCGCCCCCAACCTCGCGGTGGACAAGTACTCGCTGGCGTTCGCGTCGGGGTCCAAGCCGCGGCTCATGTATCCTCGCGGCCAGGAACTCACCCAGGAGATGCGGGACCACTTCGTGTCGCCGACGACCGGGCCGCTGCCGCGTCTGTACCAGTTCCTGTACGAGAACATGACGAGCGCGCCTGAGCGACTGGGAGAGCTGGTGGACCTCGGGTCGTTCGCGGACTATCTGCTTCACTCGGAGCTGTCGCTCAACACGGACGCGTTCCGCAAGAGCACCTTCTTCTTCCAAGACCGCGGGCAGCCGATCAACGCTGGCCCAGTCTGGGACTTTAACCTCGCGTACGGCCAGGGTGCGGCCAACGGGGCGTGGCTGTTCGCCAAGTTCCCGCTGTGGGCTCGACTCGTGTGTCACTACGAGTTCGCGGCGCTGCTGCCCAAGCGCTGGCGGGCTCTGCGGACGCGCGAGTGGTCGGACGAGGCGATGCTCCAGTTCGTTAATGCGAGCGCTGTCCCCATTACCAGGCAGGTGGAGACGCTGTGCCAGTCGGAGTGGTCCAGTGCGGACGTTGGGTGCGCCAACGTCAAGTCGCTGCGGACGTTTGACGACGAGGTGAGGCTCTTGACGGACGCGTTGAGGACGCGCGCGCACTGGATGGACGAGCGTCTGGTGCGCGGCCATTTGTTCCGGTCGCTTGACGCCGCTACGTGCGGCAACGTCCCAGCCACGGACGCGTCGCCGCTGCCCGAATTCAACTGCGCAATGGACGGCGGCGACAGCGGATGCCTGGCCGACCCCGACGCGTACATCGCGGCCGCTCGGTTCCCGGCTGCTCGCTCGCCGTACCGAGGCCCGCAGTGCTCGTCGCCTGCAGTGGAGCCCGCGAGCGTCGACTATTGCTGGCTGTCGATGGGAGACGCGCCAGGCCTAGGACTCACTCCGTTCTGCTCGGGCCATGGGACGTGCGAGAGCGGCCCATCGGCCGAGTGCCAGTGCGCCGACGGGTACTCGCAGCCAGCCTGTGAAGCTGCGAGCGGGCGTCTTACAGGCGGCGTTGGATCGGAGGGGACGTGGCTGGGAGGAGAAGCGGCGCTGTGGATGTCGTTGCTGGCTATAACGGTGTGCATGGGCGTCTGTGTTCGTCGCCGCCGTGGGTATGAGGGCGTGGAGGAGACGACTCGAGTGACGCGTGGGCCTGTCGCGGACTATGGCGCTGCAGCGTGAGCGGATGAAGCGGTGGCGGTGAGTATCAACGTCGGACGCATATACTGAATGGAGGATCGCTCGGCGAAGGTGGCGATGCGACCGACGCACAAGCGGATGACTGGTTCACTTGCTGCCCTTGGACTTGGCGGGGCCGATGACCCACATGTGCGTCGGGTCGCGCTGCAGCGAGTATCCCGTGGGCATATCGCTCTCGGTCTTGACGCGCTTGCCAGACTTTGGCTTGCCCTCGGCAACGCGCAGCTTCTCGAAGAGCGCGTAGGCCGCGGCGTAGACGCCGTTGGAGCAGCCCTCGCGCTTGCCCTTGGTCGTGAGGAAGCGGCGCATGGAGTTGGCGTTGACGTCGAGGTACTTGAGCAGCGCGGCCTGCGTCACGCCCTGGGACTCGGTCAGCTCGTGGATCTTCTTGCGCACCTCATCGCAGTTGTCGAACACGTAGATGGGCTCGTCGAGCGCCACGGCGTTGGCCTTGGCGAAGAGCGCCTGCGCCTTGGCGGCCTGGTCGGCGCGCGAGAGCTTTGCCTTATCGCCTGTGGCCTTGTCGCCCGTGGCCTTGCTGCCCGGCGCCGCCTTGTTCTTCTGCTGCGTCTTGGCCGCGCGCTCGCGCTGCTCGAGCCGGTCGAAGAAGAGCAGCGCGCTCGAGTAGCAGCAGTTGTCGCTGCCCTGGTACTTGCCCTTGTAGCCCATGAAGCGCCGGAACGAGTTGCTGTTGACGTCCATGGTGCGCAGCATGGCCGTCTGCGTCATGGTCTTGCGCGCCAGGAAGCGCTGGATCTTGCGCCGCACGGCGTTGCAGTCGAACTTGTCCATGAGCGCGTTCACGCGCGCCTCCTCGGCTCCTCGTCCTCCTCTTCCTCGTCTTCGTCCGCGGCAGCATGGGATGCAGCGGTCGCCGCTGCAGGCAGCGCCTGGGCGATCGCGGCGGCCGAGAAGACCACGGATGCCGGCCGCTGGCTCACCGGCCCCGCCGTCCAGCCGCTCGTCGACGGCGGGACGGACGGGAAGCCACCGAACGAGGGGGTCGCGGGCGCGATGGACGGGAAGCTCTGCATCGTCGTCGCTGGTGCTGGTAATTTACGTGTGTGCGCGATGCGTTTCAAAGTTGGAAATGTGGCGCCAAAACAAAATGGAGGGAGATGATAATCAAAGTGGGTCACACCATCAATTAATTTTACTATGTATGCGCTATTAGGATTTCCCAACACGATATTTTAGCAAACTGCTATATTGAATTTTCTATGTTATTATATGCAACAGGTGAAGAAAATATACAGACAGCCAAAACTTGATTAAAACCACCAAGCTGATTCAAGTTCATGTGATACGCTCATCCAACTTCTTCTCACGAGTAAATGCATTATCTCTGTTTTTGGATGTATTGTCAGTACTCATTAAATTAATACTACCTCCCATCCTGAATAGTGTAAAAGAGTCGTGCGACGTTATTTGAAGGTTTTCACGATTCAAACTTGACTAATACTGGAATTAAGTTATCGATTTCTTTATAATATATTTGCAAAGTAGGTCATACTGAACCCATGTCAAAAATCTATAGTGAAGGCTTATATTCGAAGCTCGCCGAAATCCTTCGTCTCGAGGGTACCCGATAGTTGGTTTTTCATTTGCTGTAAAATTGAATAAAATTGAAATGTACCTGTATAATAAATCAATTTATAAATCGTTTTATGTATGTTGCACGAATGTCTTCTGTCGATTATGTTTTTGCTTTACATTCGGGAAACCTCGTTCGTTCTTGTCCATCTCTCCACCTTCAGTGGCTCGACCTCGAGTGGCGTCGGCGATCTTTTAATCTACTGAGAAAGCGAAAGGATCCACGACCATTAGCGACGTATCACTATTTCCTGGTGGCCCTTAACGTTAGTTGGAGCGTGGTGACGCGCGCACTCTAGTAGCTGGTGCGCGTGGAGCGTGTGGATGTGCTGGATCGGTGCCTCGAAGCGTAGGGTCGGCTCATGACGA